>JAWWEV010000004.1:22692527-22718135 GCA_035583235.1 Hafferia zeledoni | reverse complement strand
CCCCCCCCAAAAAAAAAAAAAAACAACACACCACAAAAAACAACCAAAAACAAAACAAAAAAAGTAGTGTTTTGGATAACCATTTTTACTCTCAACCCTGTTGAAGTCCATAGTGTGATGAATATGGACAATATGGATTCATATGTGGCTGTAAACAGTGGCAAGGTCTACAAGTACCTTCAGATCACCTTCTGGTTGAATAAAAGTTAACTTGCAACAAATACCAGGGGAAGAAAAAAGCCATCACTGCAGCTGACCTTTGTGTAATTTCATTTCATGATGACTTTTTATTCCTTCAGTTCTAACTATGCAATTAATAGAAAAAAGAAGTAAAGGGCAATCGGTTTCCTGCCAATAACCCAGGGGTCACAATTTGAGGCAAATTAGATAATGAGAAAAGTCGCTAAAGCAGACCCACAGTAAAAATGGAATTTAGGAACCAATAAAAGACATTTATAAAATTATGCCCAGGAACTGGAGGTACATCAGAAAAACCAGCATTCTTTCAATTTGCGGTACTGATGCTGACAGAAGACATAAATGACAAAGTCCCCCCTTTGGGAAAACTAAGTCTGCAGGCCGGGTTTGGAAGAGTCATATTTGTCCACATGTAGTTTTGAATGATATGTTTTAAAATTACAATCAAAGATCAAGGAAGGAATATTTTTGTAACAAGTAGCAATTAATGTTTTCTGTTAAGTCAGGTATTATTGAGGTCTGTGACTGGCAGCTAAAAGCCCTCTGCACTTGGGAATGTCCTTATACAGGCTAAGCAGAGAGAAACACAATTGCTTAACTCGGGTCCTCAGCTTTAAGTGATACAATGTGGCAAAGGATGAGTGATGGTAAAATACCAATATATTTCCTACTTGGGTGGGGTTTGTCTATGTGGTGTTCTGGGCTTTTGTTTTTTGTGTGTGTGTTTCTTTGTTTGAGTGGGGCTTTTTTGTTTATTTGGGGGTTTGGGGTGGGATGTTTTTGTTTGTTTTGGTTTTGGGAATTTTTTGGGGTTTTGTTTTGTTTTGGGTTTTTTTGTTTGTTTGTTTGTTTTCTGGTGGAGAGAGAAGGGGTAGGTTTTTGTGTTTATTTTTATGAATATGTTCCCTTTTGTATGATTTCCAGAGTTTACATTGCAAGGAATACCTGGCAGCAAAGTTGTTAAGTAACAGTAAACTGACAGAAGAGGAGGGATGTAGCAACATATATTTTTATGAGCATGACAGGATAATCTTAATTACCAAGTTCTTAGGACAGAAGAAACAGAACAGCTCTGTTGTCTTCAATGAAAAATATGAGTTGAACTGTCTGAATTGGTTTCTTTAAAATATGACCACATGGGTGTAAATTTGATTTTTAGTTAGATTTCAGAAAATGTATATGGTACAAAAAGCTTAATATTTTGTTTACATAACTATCAATGATTCAGTTTACAGCAAACTTGATAGGATCAGCATAGCATTTGTTTGCAGAATTATATGATGTCTCGTCTAATAAGTGACCTGGAGCAAACTGTTGTAAGTCTGTTCAATTCTGACACTTTTGACATAATTATTGTGACATGGCACTGCTATAAAACTAAGTTCAAACACACCACTGGGGATGAGTCTGATTCTCCAGGCTCTAAATAATTTCATTTAGATTCAGTTCAGAGTAAGTCATGTTATCAGATTACTTACAAATGATAGGATGGGAAGTTTCTCTCACTTGCTGGTGTGCTGTGGTCCTTCTGGTTTCTAGGACTGTGAAATATTGTCCATTATGTTGCCATAATCCTAAGAGAAGAAAAGTTGTGCCTGCACCTAAACTTAGGTCCTACTGTGGAAAAAGAAGGTGGAAGGGAGAGAAACAGTTCTATGCTGTCCTTTGACCTAGAAATAGTCTTACTCGGTCCTTACTCCCCATGCCCTACTCACTGAAATCTGCACTCTCTAGAATCCTACATTATCCACAGAACTTACTCAGCAATCGAGACGAATACCAAATATGGGGAAAGCAATTACATTATAATAATGCAATATAATAAATTAAGGTCATATTGACTACAATGAATTTGAATAATTTAATACTACAGAAAACCAATATCAGATACCTGTTGAAAGATTTATTACAATAAATTGTTTAGGCTATATAAAAAGCTTATAATTCAGCATGAATATTAACAGCCTCTGTTTCCCAGGCAGCTAGACAACAATTAGACCTGATGATTTTGTATAATATGGAAATTACATTCTTAATGGTAGTAAATTTTTTATTGCAGTGAAGATATAAAAAACAAATTTGTACTGGCAATTATGAATTGCAATAAGGTATAGTGTACAGAGTAGTTTCTATTACTCTTATCAATTTTTTTCTTTTTTTGAGGGATAGCAATGGTTTTTATAGCCTGTTTCTGGGTAGTTTTTTGCTTTAAAAGTAGATAAATAAATAAAAGGCCCACAGCTGGCTCTAAGACAGAAATCAAGAATGACTAGTGGTAATATGGTTAATGACTTAAACAGCAAGGTTTGTATTCAGTTGAGGTCTCTGGTGAAAGTATTGTATTTCTAAGGGTCCTGCTGTGTTTGGGCCTCAGGCCCTCATCTATAAAAGGGACTGGTGCAATGTGTTGTCTGTGATTCTTTTTTTTTTTTTTTAAATATGGTCTGCTTTGGACAGAGCTTGTCTTTTGTGCAATACAGCTCCAGAGTCAGCCACAGCTGGCTGTTATACTCACAAAAAGATCAAATGTGCTTTCTTCCAATTTCTTTTAACTTCAGTTAGAAGTTTTTTGTTTTTTGGTGTTTTTTTTTCAAACATTCTAGAAAGAATAAGACATCTCCTGGACTGACTAAATTGTTGTACTGAATAATTTTGATATTGTATTTTACGGAATTTCAGGATAGAGCAGTTCAGAAAGTGTATCATTTCCATAACTTCTTGGCCACCCTTAATGGCTTTATAACTGCAGACATTATAATGGTCAAAGAGTTGCCCTTTTCATCCCAGGAGTAGAAAAATATTTAATAATATTGGTTCTACTCCAACTGCTGTTGGAGGGAAAAATTGCTATTGTTTCCCACTTAAGCAGCCACTGAGCCTTGGGCATTTGGGTGTTTTATAAGGCTTGCTAGATATGGCTTGGTAATGTATGACAACAGAAAAATGCATTCTGTATGTAAATGTCACTTCTGGTGTTGACTTACAGAAAGCATAACAAAATGCAGTTCAAGCCACGAATCTTAGTTGCTTTTTATGGCTTTATGACAGTTCAGTGCAGAGTCTGAGAACTGCTGTAAAGCTCTGAGCTCCACACGTAGCCCAGGAAATGAAAGTGCACACAGCTGGTGCTTCTGAAATCCACAGAGAATTTTGGAAACTCCAACAATATACACAAGGAATATTACTTACAAATACATAATGTCTATGTATGATTCCATTGTTTAAAAAAAAAAAAGAAAAGAAAAAGGCAGTTAGAAAGATATATCTGTCTCACTGCCTTGGCATTGTTTGCAGTTGGGCTATGCAGAATTCAGTATTTATATTCATTTTAATAACAGGTGACACAGTTTGTTTTTACTATTCAGGATGGAAATGTATCACAAACATTCTTGAATATCTCAGCACACTTTTTCATTAATTATTTGTGAAGTTTTAGGTCTCTGCTCAGTGCTGTAAAATTACTAGGAAAGTGCTTCCCAATAAAATGATCAGTCAGAACAGGTTCTCCCCTTCCATCTGATCTTCTGAATGATGCAGGTCATCACAGGTGATGCCAGCCTGTGATCTAATAGGTTATGGCTACCTTGTTGTCTTAAAATAGGTAGCTGTCCCAAAGAGAATAAACTCGATACTCTTCATGCAGGAACCTGATGGTCTGGATACAAAAGGTTTTAGCCAATGAAATCTGTTTAAAAGTCAGTTAAAGCCCTTGTGTAAAGATACTGCCTTATACTGATAACATACTTAGGGAAATATAACTGAGCTGAATGAAGACTTAATTTTGCTTTATTATAGCACTCATATAAAGGGAAACAAAGGGAATTTATTGTGCTTTGTTATTGTGGAGTTTTGTTATATTGGAGTTTTCACAAAAAAATAATTAGGAGCTCCCAAAAAAGTCAATTTCATATTGAAAATTATTCCAGTAAAACAAGATCTCCTCAAGCACAAATAAAGTTAAATAAAATTAAATCTGAATCAATGTGATTAACACTTGTCAAGGAAAGGGAAAAAAATAAAAAGAAAAATTTCTTCATTTACAGGAAGTACTAAGCATATGGACAATGAGACAATTCCAGTAAATTAGCAGCCTGGTTAATTCATTAAGAATTCATCTCTTGGGTAATTGCTGAAGCTGAAAATGTTGACAGCCTATTACCGAAATCTCTGTAGGTTCCTAATGTAGAGTTGAGGGATTTTGCTGTTAAGCTGAATGACTCCCTAGAGTCAGATGAAAGAAGAATGTTGGCTGTCACCCTGTAATTTGCCAGGAAAGTGTTCTTTACCCTTAAGTTATAACAATATAAGAGAGAATTTTAATTTAGATAAGGCTACATTGACATCAGTCTGAGATCTAAGTTTCTAAGTAATAGAATGCTAGATATATATATATGGGTTTGTCTTTAAAATATTAGATTCTTGTCAACTGCCAGGTATAATCACATGTATTTTTAGCTTCTTTTTTGGATAAAACATATCTGTGAGGTAACTGTGTGAAAAAAGTGCACAGGTTGTACAAAATGGGCCTCTCTGCAAAAGAAAGATTAGTAATGTGAAGTATAGTTATATCTTATAAATACCATCTGTAATAAACAGCATCTACCACAGCTATAGACAATGTGGTAGGCACTGTGCAGCTCAAAAATAAAATTACAATTAGGGGTTTTCTATAGGGTTTTTGTCAATATCGTTTATTGTTGTGTGTTTGTTTTGTGCTCATCTAATTCTTTATGTTATTGGTATGTATCTTTTGGATTGTAATACTGATGATAAAAGACAGTGTAGGAGCCAAATCCTTGACTGGAGTGCAATTTAAATTTCCAAATCCATAAGTAAAGTAATGGTAAGAACAAAGTTTGAAAATTAATGTACTTTTCTATAAATAATGCAATTCTATCTTATAGTGTAATTTTCCACAATATTAATCTTTAATGACCAACTATTTCCACATTTCTTTTAGCCATAGTTCTGCACAAGAGGAAAATGCCAAAAAGTTCCATACAGTATCTGGTATTTCCACCTTCCTCACCCCCAACTGCTTCTTTCTAATGCCTGCCAAATGTCTTCTGCCTAGGAGGAGGTTTTGTGGATTAAAAACAAACAAACAAACCCCTCAAATCAGGACATTGGAAGTATGTGATTCAGTAGCACATAGCATTGCAGTTTAGGTAGAAATGTCTTCTGTACCTGCATTTACAGAATGGTCAGGTTTAAGAGACTCTAAAATAAACATTAAGACTTGGTGTTAGGGTTTTTTATTTCTGAAGTTATTCAGCCCACTGGTAAGTAATCTCAAGAGATCAATACATTCCTCAGTGCACTGATTGAGTTACCCTTCCAAACATAAAGAGAAGAACATATAAAAACCACAGACAGCTTGCAAATCCAGCTAGGCCATAAATGAGTCAACATGTCCACTAAGATACATTGACTTTCAATCTATTCACATTTATAGTCAGTCCAGATTACAAACAGGAAATTGTTAACTTTGTCTTAGGTGACACTAATTATGCACCACACTACCACACAGTAAGCTAATTTTGTATACTACTTCCTGAAACTTCATTTTTAGTATTCTTGCCATGAAACATGTACAAATTGTATTTTAAATGATTTTTTAGAAAAACAACATCTTACTAGGAAGAGTACTTTTAGTGAATTGAACATACAATTCAGAGTATAAATGTTGTGAGATTTTATTCTCTTTATAAGCATGATTCTCCAAGCCCTTTTCATCTCTGCTATTAGCTCATGGCTCTAAAACCTGTATTTATGGAAAAAACCCTAGAGATCCAACTACACAGGAATTATTTCAAAACTTCTATAATAATATTCTGAGAAATACTGTGTGTTGTCAAAACCACATGGTTCTTTCCTGTTCTATGAGTTCTTTCCCATTCAGTGAGTACCCACAGCAAGACCTTACTCTTCCAGTGGCACACTGCGGACATGGTTTTCTCTCTAGTCCAAACTGGTGCCCTCTGTGATTGTCAGATTGGGTCCAGAACCCAAAAGCCGTATGTGTGTCATGTGCAACATCAACCAACGGACACATTGCTCTCAGAAGGCCTTGGTAGGTGAAGAAAAAAAAAGTCTTCTGTAAGCAGTTCTGAGCCTCAACTCTTGACCACACGCAGCCATTTCTGGTGTCTGTATCACTGATACAGGTAATTACAACTATTTGGTTGACTTCTCATGTTGCAGCCCCCGGTCACTCTGAGCTATACCCAGTCCCAACACCCCATGTTAAAACTGAGACTTGTTGCATAATCTGAGGCAGGATGTGTTCCTTTCCTTTTTAATGAAAGCTGGGTATCACAGCTGAATGGGTAGTGATTAAATATACCATTCCATGAACTATCTAGTGAAGTGATTTCAAATGGCTTCATTCTAATGGTGAATTATTTAATTCCTAGAAAAATGAGTAATGAATTACTGTCTATATATGCTCAATTACCATCCGAAAATTCAGAATTAGATCTTGTTAATGATTTCCTCAGGTCCTCGCTATTTGCACTTAGCAAAGCAGTGAAATCAGAGCAATAATTTAAAATGAGTAGCACATACCCAAGTTGCCTCTGCCTTTATACTGCTGCACCAGAGAGCAAAGGAAGGAGGCCAATATCTGAACTGAACAATATACATGAATGATGCAATGAGTCCCAATAAAACAGCAACCAAAATAAAAATAATGTCTAGTAATTATTGCTGACGTTACTAACAAAAGTAAGTTCTTGTGTTTTGCCTTAGAGCTCATTATATTCTAATCCAGTATGTTCTGAATAATGAATTCCCCACAGGAGTAACTTACATATTAGGTTTTTTGAACTTGATTTCAAGATGTTGGTTGTTTCCTGATTTGGGATGTGGCAGATTAAGTGTAGGTAATGTTTCTTTCAAATAGTATAATATCTTAATTTTTATGAGGAAGAGGCATTGAGTCAATAACTCTGTTACAACATGAAGAGGATACAGATTTTACTGAACGATGTTGAACTTGAAAAGCTAAAGGGGAAAAGTACCACTTCTTCCTTGAAAGACAAATATGATGTTAACTGTATGCATTGTTAGAACCTGTTGTGTTGAACCTGTGGCATATTTCTACTGAAAAAGGTTTAACAATAACACTCTATGTGTACTGACTGTGCTATGAATAGAAACACTACAGCTCTCCATCAGCTACTATCACACAACCCATCTGCTGCATGCATATGAAAATCTTCAAATGAGGAAAGCCACACAGCTTTAAAATGGGAGGCAACGTAACTCTTGCTTAACTGCCCTCTGTGGATTATCTTCTGCAGAATGCCTGCTAGTGCAGGACTGTCAATCAGTACTTGAATGGGGACATTAATTAGCTCAGAATAGCTACTCATTTTGGGTTGATTATCGTTCCAATTGTTTTATCTTTAGATAAATTATTCATTAATTATTATGGTCATCCATCTTTAATTCCAAGAAATTAATAATTCCTGACAAATGTCCAATCTTTTGAGTTTTCTTCATTGATCTTTGTACAGTGTTTTGTATTCCACCAGCTCATTTCACCTTTTCTTGAAGGAGATGCATGGCAGGTCATTTTAAATAATCGTTACCCAGTGAATGCTTTACACTTGACAGCGTCAGCTTGAATACCTTACAGAATCTCTGTCATCTCACCTTGACATAGGGGAGAAAGGGGATACATTTCTTAAGTATTCCTTAAGTGATATATTTTCTTAGGTTTCTACTGTTAGTTACTTCAGCTTGTCCTTTTACTTGAATCCGTAGTCTCACAGACACTTCAACTAGGGACTGACAGTTCCTCCTCCAGGGAGGAAAAACTTAATGAGTGCTCTGTGGTTTGAGATGGTCAGAGAATCATGAGCTGTTAGATAAGTGAAGGGCTACGAGAATATGAGAAGGAAACGGGAAATTAGGAGAAGTCTGGGGACAGGAAACTGGATAGGCCAAGTTTGAGAAAGGATTGGATAGCTGACCAATGAATTTCCACTGGGTGTCAGTGAAGATTCTACAGACTAAACATGAACTAGTAAAAGCTGTGCTGATTTTTGTGCGTGAACCTGCTTTTATCTTGATTTTTCTGGTTTGGGAGAAAAAAAGGCACAGGTATAAAAGACATACCTAACTTTACACCAAGAATGAAATGTAGTTTGGGGAAAATGAAGGCATGGGTTGACTCCCAAAGGAAAAAAGAACTGTGGTATAGAGAAGAAAATGCCCTGTATTAGAGTGTTTGAGGAGGGTTCATTGTTTTGTTAGTAAAATATTTTTGACCAGCGATAAGTAAGTTGCTAGATGTCCCTGTACAGATATGTTGCCCTGACAGAACAAGATAGATATTCTACAGTGGAAAGTTAATTGCTAAATGTCTTGTGAAATATCAGAAAGGTGCAAAGCATTCTCTTATATGTTAAGAAACCAAATGAAATTTGGGTCCAATGGAATGAGATTTCAAACCTGTTTGTGAGTTTGCGGGACAAATGCACTTCTTGAACAAAAACAAGCAGTTACTTGGAACAGCCTTGGGTTTAGGTGACTTGTAAAGAAGGTGCTCTATGCTTAATTCTAAAAGTAGATTGCATGTTGTTTTGTGGATAATATTGCTGCCAGAAACACCAACCTTTATGCTACATTGCCAAAAGTGCTAATTGACTGAGTATGTTACTCTTCCCGAGATGTAGTGCTCACTCCTGTTCCTTGTACCTAGGGAGGCTTGTTAAAAACTTTTCTTGACATGACCACCTGCTGGTAGTCGATTTAGAACACTGTCACCTACTTTCAGTCAAGTCCAGCTTTGATGAGGATAAACAAAACACATGACAGGAACAGTAAGGTACTGCCAGACTAACAGGAGAGCTGCAGTGTATATTAGCTTTTGCATGGGAAGCTTCATGTAATTTCTGTTCAAAAAATGGATTTGTTTCTCCTGGGAAATCGTATATCCCAAATGTCTTTCACGGACTTCTGCACAGAAGTTGGTCATATTATATGCTTTAAAAGCAACCAGCACATTTGCAATTATTTCAAACAGAAAACATATTGAGAGCCTGCTAAAATACAACTTTCTGTCCTTTGGGATTTAATTTGCTTAGAAACAAAACATTCCCCTGAAGATAAATAGCAAGAGGCATTGATTCTACTAACTGGAACAATGCTTCCACATTAATTGAAAAAGATTTCCTAAAACTACTGCAACTGTTCTACCAATTAAAAATATGTCCTGATTGGAAAGTTTGGTGCTGAAGAATTGTAGTTACAGCACACTGAAAACTTATTGAATTAATTGTTAATTAAGCTATTTCATATCAAACTATTTTAATTAAGCTATTTTATATCAGGCTATTTTGTATCAAAGACCAATGCAGCATTATTTCAAAGAGTTCATGCTGAACGTGAAAATCATTAACATTTAAATAAAGATGTGCCATATGGTTTGGCAGAAACTGGAATACTCAGACATGGGGGCAGCTTTGCAGCTTCAGGATTTGGACTCCATTAGTCTCGAAGGAAAAAAAAAGCTTAAGTCTTCAAAGAACATAGACATTCTTAAATGGATATATTTTGTTTTAATTCACTGGGTAATCCTGTTCTAAAGAACTACAAAGTACTTCAAATGTTAAAAATAAAGGTGCAGGTGGAGGGGAATTTGGGAAGTTGAGGTTGATTACTGGTAACCAGTTTGGTAAATAGATCATGAAGGTATAAAGTACAAAAATTTAGGCAGTTTCTTGAACTTGGAAAAATCAAGATGGGAGAATCAGTAGAAGAAAGGAAAATATGTGTTCTTTGAGAATATGCCATTGTCTGTCAGAAAGTTCTATGCACTGGCTTCTGTCCTTCTGAATTGCAGGACATTCTTAGGTACTAGTGCAGTGATCAAAGCCAAAATCATCTGTGATTAGAAGATATGAAGTGCTTGGGTTTCCAAGTGATGCAGCACAAACTAGACCTTAGAATACATTTGAATCCTCATGAAATGCACATTAACAGGATGTTCTAGGACAGTTTCCAAATGAGGCAAAGTTCTGTGTAAAGAGAAAGAAATAATCCCGTACCTTGAAAAATTAAATCTGACTCATGGACGTTCAGCACATGTACCAGATGCTGACAAGTGTTGCAAGTGCATAAAAAATGCCATAGGCAAACCTATTTCTCTGCTTTCTCAGTTCAGATTTCAAGATACCTTGTGCAAGTCAGAAAGCATGGATTTCTCTGGCTGTGTTATAGTACAGGTGTTTTCTCCCAGGAGGTGCTATGAGAGTTGGTTGCCTTCAATGGCTGGAGTTTTAAGTTAAGAATTTCATTCTTTTATTCAGGAGCGCAGATGAAAATGCAGTGTGGCTTGGTTTGCTTTACTGTCTTATGCTGAAAATGCCTTCCAGTTTTTCTGTAGCACAAATGTTAAAACTACAGTTAACAATTCTGAGGAAACTTACAATGATTCTTTTTTTTTTATTTCCTGATTATTGTTTTAAGAGCAACTTCTTTTTGTGTGTGTTCCTTTTTCCCTCATACTGGAGCTTAATTTTTTTGACTATATAATTTGTTGCTATGCTACCAAAAAAAAAAAAAAAGGCAAAACTATGTGATGTGGGTAACAACATTTATGTTCTGGCCAGTCGTATTGCAGACCTGTGTTTATGGATAGGATGGCAGTTGAGGGGTCCCAAAATAAAGGTGATAATAGTCCTCAAAAGGCAACCAGCCATTTGGGGTATTTATGTTGTCTTGGGGGTTTTTTTGGGTTTTGGTGTTATGTTTTGGGTTTTGTTTTTGTTTTTTTGGTTGTGTGTGGGTTTTTTTGTGTTTGTTTGTTTGGTTGTTGTTGTTGTTGTTTTTTAACCTTGTGCACAGCTTTGCATTTGCAGGTCTTACCTGGAGTCTCCAAAGATAAAACTGCCAACACACAGAGATTAAAAACAATTTTCCTGGTACTTCTGAATCGTCTGGAATTTGGGAGAACTGTAGATCTTATGAGACTCTCTGGCCTCAGGAAGTATGGGCAATTCAGATAAGCTTTGAATAAGCATCAAACATTTTGCTGCTTACTGCTTATCTTCTATTTCAAACTGAAAGCTTTTAGGCTTATCTGTCACAGCAAAAAGGCAAAGGAGGCAAGGTGCTATCATGGTCAAAAATTTCTGCTACCATCAATAATAAGAGGTTTCTCAGTTCTCTTAGACATATTCTGGTCCCTGCACCCTAAGGCTAAAAACTGAAAAGTAGTCAGAAGTTTGGGCTGTGTTAGTGTAACAAAAGCATTTAAAAATATCAGCTCTTATCTCCATAACTGTTAATCAGTGTGAGGCAAAGATAAGATTTCAATTAACTGAAGGTGAAATATTGGTCCAGTGTGTTTTCTTCCCTGTTTTTGATTGTTTCTTGTTTTCTGGATAGTTAGACATATTTAATAATAGTCATCTGAGTATTAAGTAATTATTTCAAAGTCATATTAAACTGGAGGGTTTTTTTCCCTGCAGCTCTGCTTTGCCATTTCATAATAAGGAAATGTGGCCACGTACACACCTTGTCAGAAGCAAGGGCTGTAAGATTTGGTTCTTGGTTAAGTTGTAGTACTGTTATTTTCATGATCCTTCTTTCTTATATATTCTTATAAATTCCTGTTAAAACAAAATGTCGAGCATTTTGTTTGTTTAATTTTTTGATGTACTTCTCATTTGTAGTGAATGTGTCCCAAAAAGCAGTATCACCATCTTTCAGAGTTACTTATCAGCTTTAAAAAGTCAGTTTAAACACTTCAGTGATAATTATGGTAAATTCTGTTGTGACTGGCATTTTGAGGTTGGTTGATTGGTTTGTTTGTCAGGTTTTCTGAGCTGTTTGCTTGGTTTTGATTTTCTTTTCTTCCTTTTACAAAAAGATTTCCTAAATAATACAAGTATTTGAAACTCCAGTTGTTTATTGGTGCTGCTGATTTTCTCTGAGTCTGCTCGCTGATGAGTATGTTGCTCACAAAGGTTTTGTTCATTGTAATTAGGATAGACTCAAACTGATCGGTAACTTGTGACATATTTTTAAGTGTTCACTATTCCAAATCGTCTTAGACCATGCTTCCATCATGGTTGTTTTCCATGTATGCTATAGAATCACAAGTATGAATGGAGAACTCAGGATTTTATGCCAGATAGGGTTTTTTTTTTTTTTCAAAGATGTCTATGCTTAAAGATCATCCCTTTGTTTTATGAAGTCCTGCTACAGATGTTTGGTGTCAGGTTTCACTACATAAAGAACCTCCAGTATTTGTGACTTTATTTCTTCTTATGTAGCTACAGTAGTTCAAATTTTCATTTAATGTTATTTCTTCTGGTTTGTTTTTATTTTATGTAGAACTGTTGCTGTGGCTCTGAGCCCAATTCTTTCTCCCACACTGTGCCTAATCTTATACATACTAGTTTATACTCTTATGAAATCCAGTTAACAATCAGACAAGGGAGTCATTAAGACAGTTAAATCCCTGCCAATAAAAACTTTTAACAGTATTTTGGAAAAAATTTTGGAGTGTAAGGGCCCATATGTAATCTTCGTAGATTTTATAAGTTCTACAGTCATCTTTTCTAATTTTCTAGATCTTTGAAATTGCAAAGGTTAAAGTTAATTTTGTTAGTATAAAGTTTTGACATAAGGATCCAAGGAATGTTTTAATAAGGAAAAAACCTTAAATCTTTTGAGGTTCTTAAATGCAATTCTAAAATAATTTTCCAAGTCTATTTTACACTGGAACTCTTTTCTCTGTAGATTAATTATATTAATTTCACTAACTCTAAATAAATCCTATTTGTCCTTGAAACAAGGCAGTAATATGCAATATATGTATTTATATATAAATATATAAATGAAAAACTCATCTGTATGTAACAAGTGTTATACTGAATATCATTAAGTTCAGTTTTGCTTATACAAATAAGCATAATATTAAAAAATACACTGCATGGCTTGCACTTGCTATGGGAGAGTAATTTAAATGCTCATGATAAAGACAGACTGCAGTAATATATGTATTATTACTGACATTGTCAGAGAAGTTATGGCCAAGAGTCAGTTCGTGAATTGCAGTAGTAGCATTAATAAATTGCTCCCCTTTGTCCTATAAAAAAAGGAGAAAACCAAAATATTTTTATTTTAAGTTTAAATTGCAAAAACTAAGAACTTCTGGAGGCTGAATTTCTTCACCCTTTTATTCTTCATATAGTTATTTATACATTATTATTAGGTTAGTGTTTATCTGTCTTGAGTAAAATAAATAGAGAAAAATGTTTCAGTCCTGCAGGTTTTCCAAATCTTCAGCAACATTTGCAGTTGAGCCCTTCCAGTTTCTGCAGCATTTTCTTCACTGTGGACATTGGTCACTATTCCAGTAGCAATTTTATTGTGGCAAATAAGGACACACTGGAACCATTTTATCTCTTAAGTACTCAGCAAAAGCTTAAGCTGAGCACCTTCTTCTGCAGTGTCAGGATTCCCAGGGTTCTTTTTGGTATTATTTCTTCCCAGGACAGTTTCCTATCCCTAAAGAACACAAACTATTTCTTTTATATTTCTAATATTTTTATTATGTATAAAACTATATATTTAACCAATAACAAAGATGAATGTTTTTTACTTGTGCCTGGTTGACCATTTAATAAAGATGGCTTTTCATCATGGTTATTCCACTACATAAATCTTTGCTTCAGTCTTTCTGGATCTACAAATATGACAATGAATTATAATTTCATTTTAGTGAAAAAGTTAGTGATGAGAGTATTAGTTTGTCTATAGTCAACATCCAAACTTCAAGGAACTTAAGGGACATCTAATTAAAGTAATATCAGTCTTTAGGGTCCTTAGGGCACTCATGATATCCTAAAGCAAATGTTTTGTTTGAGGTATTTTTTGTCTCAGTTGGTTTGTTGCATACACTCAGATACCATGCCAAGACATTGGTGTTTACAGTGGGATGATGCCAGTGATAAGGGTGTCATTGACAAAGTTCTTCCAGTGTAATGTAAAAGACAACTGTCAGAGACTGTGCACCTCCTCTCTATTCCGAATTTATTTCATAACTGAGTAGTCCTTAAATTTAAATGCTTTTATCTAGTGTGAGGTTTTTTCTGTACATGGTCATTTCAGATGAAATTTGTAGCCCCTGGCTGAGGTAAGTTTTTTATTCCTCTCTATAAAGTAATCAAAATCTGACCAGACTTAGTGGAACAGGCTAAAAAAATTCACATGCAGGCTTATTACACATTAACTGATAAAACACAAGTTATAAGATATTTTGCAAATTCAGATTTAGTGATTCCTACCTTAAATGACAATAAATATTAAATAGAACTGATTTATTTAAATTGCATTTTCATTATTTAATTCCTCTTAAACTTATTCCATTCTATGTCCAATGTTTCATGAAAATGTGATTATAAACACTGCATATTTATAGCGTTTTACTTAAAATATTATTAAGTTTGAAGAGATGAACATTAGAAGTGGTAGGAGGAATGTCAATTATTAGGCAGGTTTCTCTATTACAGGATCCAAAGGATTATTATGACTAAGCTATATTATTGACATCTAGAAGATTTCACCTTAAGTCTGTTACTTCTTGTTGGGTTCGAGGATTGCTGCTGGTGAAATGTAAAGTCTTCACTGGAATAGTAGCAGTGCTAAACAATATACCCCAACTGCAGTTATTCTACCTGATTTTTTTCAGTTTATTATAAATTTCACCTTTTATCAATATGCTTAGCTTCACATACTAGGAGTTTAAATCAGCATAAAGGTCTTTTTTTTGTAGATTAAATAAGTTTTATGGAAATAAATCTCACTTCCTCATTGCAGGTGAACTCAGATCTCTGTTTTGTCCTCTGAAGGTGGTAATCTATTTACCACAGCTGCAAATCCGGTTAGAATCTGCTTTGCTTAGAGCTAAATTGCTCTAAGGAGCACTTGAAAAAGCTCAAAGGGCCCTGATAAAAGACAGAGGTGTCTTGAAGAGCTCCTCTAAATGCTCAGTCCTTGCTTATATGATTTCAGCAGCACGTAGCTGTGAGTATACTGACATGTTTAGGGACAAGGATGGAGCTCTAAGATCTATTACCACAATTTTCAAGCCAGGATCAATACCTGTAGTAAGGAGACACAGTATGGATATCTTCCATTTACACTCTGCTGTGTCATTTGACTATTCTGGGGAAGTTTTCTATACAGTAAAAATGAGAGGTAGGCTGTCACAGGGAAAACCCAACAGCTTGTTGTTTAGAACAAATAAGGTTTGGAGCAGCTTAAGGATTTCTCAATTGCATGTTATTAACTGTCAGTGAGCCAGTCATTCCTGATAGCTACAGCAGCATGCACGAAATGTTAGTGAAGACCTGCAGTTCCTTGTTGGAGGTTGTGGTGTTAGTGTGGTGCCTTCTACCAGTGCCAGACCAGGTTTAGGTGTCTGTGCTGTTATCCTTTTCTCACAAACGTTCATGATTCTAACTCCACTTTTTTAATCAGGCCAAGTTCAACTTTAGTAACTGTGTGAAAGCTTTAAGGAACTGATAGTAACTGGACATGTCAAAGCATGACTCGATTCCAGGAGACAGGGATAAACCAGCATGCTAAGCTGTAACTAAGCATAATTCCCATGGTGTTTCTGTGTCAGATGGCAGAGGAGGATGGGAATGAGCTGACAAGAATTGAAAAGCATTAGAAATGTTGTATGGAATTAAATAAGGATGGGAAGTATTTGCTAAGTCGTGGTGTCATTCCTCAACAACAATGAATATTACTCTGGGAAGCATCTTCTTGCATTGTTCCCTGGTATACTAATAGACATGACTGGCAATTCCTGAAATAGTTCTTTATAATATTAATTTATGCTTATTTATATAGCCTTTGGGGCTCTGCAGTTTGAAAAATCTATAAAAATTGCACTGATAGCATAGATAACATGAGACTGAACCCACAGTGTTTCAGTAACTGGCTGCCTTCTGCTAAACATACCCCACCACCTATGGGCTCTGAAAACTGAAGGTATTAACTAGAATGGGAAGTTATAAAACATATTTTTCTTTCATTTAAAGAAAGAATTCCAGTAGCTTTTATGAGATCGTTTAGTTTCCAAAGAGTGTAGTCCTATACCTCAGTGGCAGAATGACTGGTAGAAAGATGTCAAGGGACATGCTTTGGGTTTAGCAGCCTTTCTGCATATAATCAGTTACAGGATTGGAAGCTTAATTAAATGAGAGATGTAACAGTTTAAATGAAACACCAGGAGAATGACATCTATCATGGAAATACATTTAATTATCAGTAAAAAGTTTTAGAACAGTCTGAATATTTCAGCTGTCTATTCCTTGGAATAAAGATATGGCTACTCATGAGTGGCAAATATTTGTCAGAGAATGTATTGTTGCAGCAGGTAATTACTGTTAGGTTTTCACTTGTGCTACACCCGGGATGGTTTTGATTACCAAGCCTCTAAAACATTCCCAGTAGACAGGACTGTCAATACCACTGATGTGCATCTTGTACTTTTCTTACTCTTTGCAATTCTCTTGAAGTGATATGAAGAGACTAGAAAATGTAAGCGTGCACACTGAAACATGCTCTGCTTGTCACTTTTTTCTTTCCTCTGTAACAAGCATTTGAAAAAGGTTATTAATTTTTGTGGGGCTGGCATGATTCTTTTGCCTCCAAAACAATTCATTTTTAACGTGAGAAGACTGAATAGTTTTAGCAGCCTCCTAAAAATTGTCAATAACTATTACACTTCCCAGAATTTGATAAATCTAACCAACTTTTACCTTTTGTAAGAAAACTGTCAGCCTACACATATTCTTTCTTTTGCAAATCTTGAGCCACTATTTCTCATTTGCCTTTCATTGTAGATGTTATGAAATTACTTATTAAACACATTTTCAGAAATAGATTGTATGACAAAAATTGTGGAGTATAATCATAGATAATATGAGCAGGGATGTGAAAAATATGATCTCTTTCTGTCTTTTCATATCTTCCTTTTTAATGTGCTCTGAATTGCTCATCTTTACTACTTCAAAAGATAAATCTGAGTTTATTATGTACCTCGTATCTTGATATCTTATTGACTGTAGCACATTATGAATCTTCCTTGGTAACACAGTCTGGCATCCTACCAAGAACAAGCTATACCTTAATACCATTCATTGCCAATGTCTGACTGCTTTGGAATGGAGGAAAAGTCTCTTGACAGATGTCCTGACAAAGCAATAATGAAAAGGTCATACCACATTTCCTGCAGCATTTGTCTTGTTTCTTTAGTGGCTGTGTACTGAAAACCAGATCAAATTACCTCTAATTAGGGAAACCGAGTTCTGCAATGAAGTAAGGAGCTTTTTATTAAAGTTATTACACATTATATTTGAAAATTCTAAAACTCTTAAATAGCATCTTGTCAACATTTTAATTCATACTCAGTCTTAAAACATTTTACCTTTTCTAAAGATCAAGGTCACAAAGCTCAGCAGCTCTTGTTTTATGGGGCCTTGGGGCCATTTTGAACTATTACTACCTCAGAATTGTTGATTATGATTGAATACTGAAACGAAAGCACATCATAGACATTCTGAGCAAGTCTTCCCTGACAACACTGTCAGCATATGGACTAAGAAATGCCCAATATTCAGTGACAATTATAAAAATACTTATTTTATCTCCTGAGTTAAGTCATAAATGATTAAAGGCTAATTCTAAAAATGCTATGCATTTGAAGCAATACACCAAATTATGTTTCTTTTGTCGTAATGTTCTGATTTTGGAAAGCAAAGTACAAATAAATGATGCCTAAGAAAATATTTTCTGTGTCGATATACAATAATAATTTGGTTAATTTTGGAACAGACTTTTGAAAGGCCACAGAAGTCTGACTTGATTAGTTTTGTTAGACTCATATGCTGTTAATTATAGTGGCAACAGTGTCATCATTACTGCACTAGTAAAATAAGATGCTTAATTATGCAGTTATTACACTGCTTAGAAATGGACATTTATTTTACTTTTGTCAGGCCTTTTCTGTGTAAGCAGTAGCAACAATAAACTTTATCATATTCCAGTTACCTTCATATTTTAAAATGCTCAGATAGAAAATTTGGTCTGTAGTCAACAGGAGTTACAAGTCACCAAGGTTGTTCCTATCACATTTTCTTCTAAACAGGAAACGTAGATTATGATTAATACTTTTGGAGAGAACCTACACACAATAAATCTTATTTTCTCTCTACTTTGTATGACAAGAAGAGGTGAGTCAGGAAAAAGTGTTCTATATTTTGTAAGTATTAGTTACACACTTACAAAAACTGGTGCAAAAATAACTTTTTTATTTGTAAGTAAATAATTGCTCAGTAATGGTAATTGTTCAACTAAATGCTTACATTTTTCTTTCCCTCTGCTTTTTCTTCTAGTGATTAGTGTGATATACTCAGGTGAATGACTAACAGAAGTTCTTTATAGACTCAGCTAGCTTTTTTTACAAAATCCAATGAAAATACATGGACTGGAGGAACAAAAAGACCTTTCAGTCAAACTCTGTCCTCAAAGGCCACGTTATCAGAGTCAACATCCCTCATAAAATTTAGTTTTATGTTCTTGTATATTTGATATACTGTACATGTAAACATGATTCATTTATGTCTAGTGAGAAAACTTCCTGAAAAAGTATTCCTCTAACACTGTAGATGACCAGGACCAGGACTGATGAACTTGACTTTCATTAAAAAACATGATGGAATGTGATAATTCTACAAAAAACCCCCAAAGCTCCATTGGAATGGACTGTCCAGAGAGCTGGTGGAGTCACTGTCTCTAGAGGTGTCTGAGGAAGGACTGTATGTGGCACTCAGTGCCATGGTCCAGTTGACATGGTGGTGTTCATTCATAGGTTGGACTCGATCTCAGAGGTCTCTTCCAACTCAATTGATTCTGTGAACAGGCAGCAGAAACCTTTAGGCACCTGCCTCAACTGCTGCATGATCTGATGCCTCATCACAGGAATTTTTAGACTGTCAGGGAAAATGGGGTACTTTGAGAATGTGTGGGCAGGATGATAACGATTCATCTAGTCGTGTTCTCATTTTCCTCAATACATGAGTCAGTAATTAGAGATTTGTTTGTGGTGAACAGTGAATTAATTGAAGTAACTTTGCCCTATAATACTTGGATGGGACTTGAACTCAGCATTACCTTTTACACAACCCACCTGTTTGGATAGTCCTGGTGGACACCAGTAGAGTGATACAACTACAGGTACTAGGCACTAAAAATTTTCTTTGAGAACTTTCATGGAGCTGTCAGGATGCTGTGAATTCATCCCAGCTCTTTTCCAGAGAAACAAAACCGAAACTGTATACAGAGCAAAAATAATTTATCTATCTCTAGGTGTGGTATTGTCAATAGAAGTAGTGATCCCCTGTATCTGTGATGAGACCAAAGCACCTCAGTATAAGGTGAAGGGCTTCTGTAAACATGGCATCTGCAGAAGTGTGAGGTGCAACATGTCCTGTCCCACAGATATTGCTTGGGACTCAATTTACAGGTTCTTTTCCAGTCAATAACACAGTGAATACAACTGAAATGTCGTCATCTGCCATTCCTGCTAGCTCCAGGTGGAAGGTAGGTGCAAGCTACACCTCACTATGTCTTTAGGCATCCGAATTAGAGGTTACGACTAGAAGAATAAAGGATAATTGAAGAAAATGTTCTCAGAATCCTTAGACTAGGCATCCACTAAGTCAGGTAAAAATATATCAAAATAAAAAGTTGAAATTGTGCCTTAGGATTATCAAATCAGCTTAATATGTTCCTGATAGACATCAGGCATTTTCTTTCTTCTTCAGTGAATTTTGTGCTGCAAGTGAATGGAGTTGATGTCAGCTACTTAACCTCAGCATATCCTACAGACACCACCAGTCAGGACATTATTGTATCGTATGGTTTGGGTATTCAAGTCATACATAGCAGTTGCATGATTGATACATAGGACAATGTAAGTATTATTTCACCAGAAATGAACTTCTAAGGAAGAATGGCTAATAGAACAACTTATTTTGGACAGGATTTTGTTGGTGTGTGAAGTTAGGCTTGTCTAAAGTGATACTTTCATGGCTTGTCTCTTTTTTGATTCTTAAAGTTGAAGATTAAAACTGAAAGCACCCATGATGTCTGTACAAGAAAAATCCCCCAAATTCGTAAGGTTATATTTGTTTTTCATCAGATGAAAAGAAGATGTATGAATAAATTTACCAATTAGAGTTAGTGTTATACTGTCTAGAACAGTATTATGTGCCAGCAGTTCAAGTACTTCATCACAGTATAGAGAACTCTCTGGGGGCATATACACATATCATAAAACTTATGAAATGTTGATGTTCCCAGAGCTACAGTGAGTCTGAGATGGGGCAGGCCCCAGCTGTCTAACTTGTATTAATATTCACTGAATGCAGAAATAGCTGAAGTTCCAAAACCAAAGAGTAATAAATTGTTCATACTGTAGCTGTCACTGTAAGCAGTGTCTGCAAACAGAGCAGCCTCTCATTAAGGGTAATATCTGTTAGAGCTTACCCTACATTTACAGTAATTGAAACAGCAGTTCCATTCCATTGCTGTAGATATTATGTATGTGGACTCAATATCTTTGATCTTTTGCAGTGATTTAGACACAGTTGTGCTGACTTCAGAGAAATGTTAGTGGTGAAGTATGAAAGGGATTAAGGTTTATTATTACTAATCTAAAATATTTTAATGAAACTCAGATTGACTGTTCTATTTCTATAATCTTTTCATTCCTTAATACATGGAAGGAGGAGTACAAATCAGTCTTCCTGTTCAGAAATTGTAAGTGATCAAAATAGTTTCAGATGGCTCCTTCTCCCCTTCTTCCCCTCCTTCATCATGTGAATGGATTCTGAGTACACAGATGGAAGTAAAAGTCAGATTATATTTGTCTTTCATTCTAATGCTTCCTGACCAGAATATTTATGTGTTGTGCTTATGTGTTGCCCTTTTTTTCATGTCATGTGATGATTTATGGCATTGTCTCAAAATAGAGGTTGTAGCAAAAGGAGCATTTTGCTCTCTCAGATGTTATGAGTTATATCAGGCCACGGTGCCAATTGGATTTTAAATATGCTGGATTACAGTGGAACTCATGTGGAAGTACCTGTGACATTCACATGAACACCATATGAATTCTTAATCATCTGCAGGTTATAGTGAATACTAAATGAATTATTAAGATAACTATATTCCATCTTTGTGATCAGGGCAGCTGTGTGAGTAGAAAAGTAAGCATGTCCTTGATAAAAACAGTAGGAGAACTTGCAAAATCACAATGTAGCATCTGTCGTGGAGGAAAATATAGATTGGCAGATTCCCTAAGCAGCTACAGGTACATATACTGTGTGTGTGTGTAGGTAGTAGAAATGTTGCCTTAGAATTTTATATATTTGTAGGTTTTTGTAAGCTGAGAGATGGAATATCATGCTAAAATGTAAGAATGGAAGCCTATTCGTGAATGAGTCAAGGCACTAAGAGGAGAAGAGGAAATAGTCAGTGTTCATCAGCATTGCGTGGTGCCAAGTGGGTAGAATTTTGGCTGTGCCAAAAGTTTGGAGACTTCCTATTGATTTATTTTATTTGTGGTGTTTGTTTTCATAAACCAAGCTCACTGGTGTAACTGGGAAATCTCCTGCAGGGCAGATTAGACTCATCTCATGGCTAAAATCTCACTCTGCTCATGCATTATCCTTCTCTAAGTGGGACAAAAAAAAAAAAAAAAAAAAAAAAAAAAAAAAAAAAAAGATAAAAGCATTTTCACTGGAAAAAAAGAAATCTCAGTGGAACTGTAAAAATGTTACCTTGCTGTTAGCATATTTTTCCTGCCTAATTTATAAACTCATAACTTTTCCCCTACACATGACAAAGAAACTTAATGTCCAAGGAAACACTGACCTCTATTTAATTTTTATAGAGAAATGTTTTCACATTTACACCCAAGTGATTTCAGTTTCTCACAGTATTTGGAGACCGTATGTATTTAGAACTGCTAGGTTTCTTTTGCTTTGAAAGGAGCATTTGTGAAGGGTTTTGTGTATGCTGGTTCATCAAAGAAATTCCTCATTAACATATGTTGTACCTCAGCCTTGTGCACTGCTTATTAGACCAGCATTGTGTGGACATTTCATTATTCTTTCAATCACCTTTATATTATAGTAAACAGGTATGAGAGTCATATGTTGTACTTTCAGATTTGGAAGGGCTATTCTTTCCAAGGAGAAATTTGTGACTTTCACTTTTGGTTTTTTTTAATCCTTTTTGAAGAAGAAAAGTTTCTTTTTAACACTTGGTTTAGCTCTGGTTCAAAGCTGTAGTTGAAATACCAGCAAGTCAGACATATATATCTGAAATCTTTGGATCATCCAGTAAGAGGACTTTCCCTCACCTTCTCCCTGGAGGTCAAAAATTCAGCTTTCAGTATTACTGTGAGAAGAAACTTAATGGTTCTTATTGAGTACTTAACTGTTCAATATTGCAGTAACTTGAATACCACATCCATAGGGATAAACTTGCAGTGTTAATAGTAGCAAGTGTTACAAACAGTCATCTATTGCATAGATAAAATAAGTAATTAATATATTGCTGTGTTTTGTGACTTTTTCAGTTAAAAACAATACAGTTAAAGAATACCCACAGCAACTCAGAGATGTCATAGCTCATAAGCTGTGACAGAACAAAATTTTTGTACTTTTTGTGAAACCCTGTGACAAGTATTGAGCAAGCTCTTCCCAACAGCCTGTAAAACAATGAACACATTTATGTTTATTCTTTTCAAATGGCTTAAAGTGAGAGTCTTCTTGAAGTTATCATAGGAAATGAATCTTCATTAGGTAAAATAGCTTTAACTGGAGATGTTTCATATTGGGATTGAATCTTAACAGAGACATTCCAATCTCAAAACAAGTTGTAGAAAGCTGAGTTGACTGTGTAATAAAAGATGCTACAAAGACTTAGGAAAGCATTTGCTTGGTCAATTCTTGCATGTACTTCATGCAGTGAATCAGAAGGGAAAATTTCTGTATATTATTGCAGTACTTATCTATGTTTTTTGAGGAAACTTCAAACCTAACAATAACATTTATAGACTGTTTTGGATCAATAGTATATTGATTGGTGGAAGAAGTTTTGTGCCTTTAATCAATTGACCTTATTTAGTAGTTTTTTCTTATCCTGAGTTATACCTTTACACTAAGGTGTAGTAGTAGCTATGTAAGGTGTTTTTACTCCGCCTTTGTGAAGTATTTAATTCTACTGGCCTGAATTTAGGTTGCTTGTTCTTGTAGAGTGCTGTAATGTTGAATGGGAATGTCTCATGAATGTATATAGCATATATGCTCTATATAATAATTAGAATTTTTCGGAGTTTTAATTTTTTTCTCCATTATTTTAAAAGGACAAAGCTTTTCAGAAATGTAGAAGATACATCCTCTGAAAATTCTGGCATTTTATTTAACCTTTCTTGAAAATCTTGACCCAAATGTATGGAGGTATTTTGTACCATAATACTGTATAACTGAACATAATAAAGTAGCAGCAGCCTAGCAGATCAGATAAAGCAGGAATGCTTTTAATCATGAAGGTATGTTGGTGACTCTCCTTTTGTCTAGTTTTGCTCTTGATCTCTTTTATCAGACCAGGCAATGATTTGCAAGTTTGTATAAATGACAGGTTTAAAAAAGAGCTTTTATATAATTGCACATCCACTACTCAAGCCTAACATTGTGTTCTCTGCAAATCTCATTATATGCAGCTCGTGAGTGTAATTAACATATTAATTTATATGCAGATAGAGATCTAAATGCCAAAGTATTTTTATACAGCAAGTTCCTTTCCACTTTTCTATTGGTATTCAGGGAAAAAAGTGAAAGAAAACTTGGTAGGGTCAGAATGGGAGACATTCAAAATCTCAGGGACAACGTTTGTTTGACTGTTCTTAGCAGATGCACTTTCAGTTGTCCTGTTTTCAGGATGTTCTGGGGAAAAAAACCCCACTAATGGCAAGTAAACTGTATCTGGGGAGCAAAACTTAAATCAGAAACTGTTTTTATGAATTACCCTTATTTCTTAAATACTCTGCGAAGTTCCTGCTGCAATCCTCAGAGCTTGCTCTGAAAAGTGGCGACAAGGAACTGTGTAACCTTCTTGGGAACAGCTTGGGAATGTCTGCCATGTGAGAGAATTAATTGTCCTAGTTCCTAACAAATACCCTTTGTCTCAGAAAATTGATAAACACAATCTCTGAGCCAAAATTCTTTCCTATTTCCTCTGTGCTGGTTATTCGGAATTAACTTACTGCTTAAATTACTGGGGTTTTTTTGGCTGGTTGGTTAGTTCTTTTTCTTCTCATCTTTATTACACTGAGTCTAAATTCAAATATTTAATTGTATCTCAAGAAGTATTTTCCAAGAGCATTTAGTGAATAACATCTAAGAATAAATAAGTTTGAGGCAATCATTAGCTGTTCCAGAGAGTTCCCAAATGGAAAAAAAAAACACCTAAAAATTTGCATTAGAAAGAAAAGATCCAATCACAAAAGTTATGTAATCCAATTATAAATACTTTGTGATTCTGGAGTTCATGTGCTGTTTGCCTTATTTACTAATGAGCCTAATTAAAAAGATCCCTGAAGCAAAGAAGAAAATTAATGGGGATGACAGCTATTACTACATCATACAATTGCCAAAAAAGCATTAAACAAGCTATACTTGAAGCCTCCAATTCCGGAAATACTCCTGACTTTTAGGATGTACTATTTCATTGTACAATTTTGCATCCAGTCTTTATTTCCAAAAGCTTGGAGTTACTGTGGTTCATGACTCAATGCTAGATTTTAAATTATGGTAATTTTTGCCTGTCTTGATTTAACAGATGAGTGACTTCATAACTTTGTGAGTCTTGACTCCTTTAGCCCTGTGTGATTATTAGTTCTTCCCCATCAGCATAGTTACATGTCTTGAAACTTTCAGAGGTTTTTTTTCCTGCTGTTTTTGGCATGCAGTTCAAACACAGCTAGAATTTTTCTAACTAAAGAGCAGGGGATTTTTTTTTTTTTTTTTATTAACCCAGTTAGTGGCAATTTACATCTCTAAAGTGTGGGGCTTTCTTTTTCCATGTTTTCTTACTGGGAAAAGATTATGACACTGTGTGTGCATGTCTCTCTCTCTCTCATATGTCTACATATGTCTCTCTCACCTGGGTACTGAATAATCTGGGGCCTTTCACTCTCAATTCCAGAGAATGGGAGAGTTTAGGTGTCAGTTATACTTGAGTTGTTTTATAACCCAAAGTATAACTACTAAACTTTTCAAACCTCAGAGTGCATT
This sequence comes from Hafferia zeledoni, assembly GCA_035583235.1. NCBI lineage: Eukaryota > Metazoa > Chordata > Aves > Passeriformes > Thamnophilidae > Hafferia > Hafferia zeledoni. The sequence goes on along the minus strand of JAWWEV010000004.1, from coordinate 22,692,534 downwards.
TTCATTT
>JAWWEV010000004.1:22651836-22692427 GCA_035583235.1 Hafferia zeledoni | reverse complement strand
GTCAGTTATACTTGAGTTGTTTTATAACCCAAAGTATAACTACTAAACTTTTCAAACCTCAGAGTGCATTTTCATTTCTGATGTTAGGTTAGCAATCTTATGAATTCTTAAATATTAGGAATAAAAATAGGTTATCAGTAGTTTAGAAACTCCCTAATGCAGCATTCATTATAAGTTTTGGCAAAGAAAAAAAGTATTTTCTCTCCAGTCTGTTGTAGCGAAAAGAAAAAAAAGGACGGTTTTATCTAACTCCTGTAATTTTATCTTTTCACTGTATCTGAGGAAGCTGCAGGGCTTGCACTCTCACTAATGCAAGTTTTTTTAATCTGTTCTTACCAAATCCTGTCAGGAAATGGGACAGGAAAAAAGTTTATGGTAAATTATATACTCCTTAGGTGGATGTGTTAAAGAGCTTGTGAATCCAAATAAATTTAGTGTTAAAGAAGTGAACTAAAAGACCCAAACATGTATAATAATGTTTTATGTGTCACAGTCAAAGTGTCATCTCATTACTGAAGGTGAGTACTTCAAGATACTCCTTTGGGTAACATTTTTCTTTTTTTTTTCTTAATTTTTATTATTTTCCTTTACAGTGTATTCAGTTTAGTAAATTAATTTGTGTGATTTTTGGGTTTGGAGGATCTATGTGTGAGCTCTGGCGTGATGTACTAATTGTCCTCAAGCCTGATTTTATAAAATAATACTGAATACTGGGCTCATGACAGTCTGATGTGGTATTGCTGCCTCTTTTGTAGTCCCTTGGCATCCTATCTTGTATAATACTGTGAGAAGAAAAGTGCTTCATTTCACTGTGCTAAATGAAACAGATTTATATTTTTTCACTGCCTATTGAGAAGTTAGAATGTAGTCCTACAGAATTAACTAGAAAGCTGCTAAATTTCTGGAATGTATATTAGCTCTCCCAAATATGTATTTCCAGGCTTTTCTCTTTTTGAAAAGGACTAGAGGAAGTTGGATCAATTCCATGCATCAGTTGCAGTGTTGTGCCAATGCACATGCTTAGAGAAACCTCACAATTTATTAATCTTGTCTAAAAATATTTGCATAGAACTTGTTTCTTCCTGAAAATGCTGCTCTAGGAAGAAAATAGCTAATCCTTTTAGGTAACAATGCGCATTTGAACAGATTTCATAGAAAAACTATGAGTGCCAACAGAGATAATTGTATAGCTAAATGGCAGAGGTACCAAGTCTTTTAAAGATATATTCAAAGTGCCACACTGTAGGCTTGGGGGATTCCTTCAAGCTGTCTTCAGAAAAGCATTGGCAATGATTGACACTTTTAGAAATGGTAAGATTTGCCTTTTTGTAAGATCTGTAGCATGAAGATGAAACATCTGTAGCAGAAACTTCGAATAAATTACGCACCTTATTTGTCAGTAGAATTAGATTACTTGAGTAGCATTCAATTAAGATACTCAGTATTCAGAGTTCAGTCTTTGGTGTTCAATATTCAGAAGACAGTTGTGTCTGCATTTTGGCAAAGTTGAGTAGTTTTCCTTGGGTAAGTATTATTTACAGGTTACAGTGAAAGCACCTTCTGTTCGCACATATGCTGAGGGTTGTTCACAATACCATTCCTATCCTCTAATGTGAGACTCACCACTAATCTGAGTGCTCTGGACTTCAATTTTAAAATTGATTTTGATAAATACTGTGGGAGTTATAATTGTGAACTTTCTATTGCTGAAAGTTTTTCAGACAAAGCTGAAGCTTTTATAGCCGGAATGGAGCAGCAGCATGGGCTAAGCCTGCTGAGTTCTCATACAGTGGAAAGCTGCACTGTGAAATGCATCTTACAGGCATTATAAATCAATTTGTGTAATGAAAAACAAACTACAGGCATCTGCTATTTGGAATTTATGTATTTTTATTCTTTTGCTGCTGTCTTTACAAACATAATGGGAAAGTCAGAAAAACACATTATGTCAAGTAAACAACACTGAGGACCTGCAGGGCAGTCATAAAGGTGTTTAAATAACCATTTCAAATGTTTGTGATGAGTAGAAAGAAGTTGAAGAATATGTTGTTCTTATTCTGTAAATGCAGTTAAACAAAACTTCTAATTAATCAATATGGCCATTAGCTTTCTGATTCTAATGTCCTGAATGTCAGTACATTGGAAAAATTATTGACATGCTCTGTTTCTGGCTTTACTCTGTGGCATAGTCTGGGCCCTTTACTTAGCACCCTTACCATCAGTCTGCATTTTGTGACCCAACTGAGTTTTCTTCAGAATTTACAATGCTCAGATGTTTGGTGTTACTGCTTCATTCTTGCTCATGTCACATGAGAGAGAACGATGTGCAAACACAGATTTTTATTTCATCTATTGACTTCAAATTTCCAAGGAAAAATTTTGTTATTGCTGTAAAATTTAAATGTGAAATACATATCTATAGACTATGGTTTCTCCTTGCTAAGGAGAAATAAGCTACTGGGTTACAGTAGCTGAATGTGTAAGTTGTAACATGGTGAAAGGAGGCAAATCCTGCACAATTGAGTGGGAAATTCATGGAGGAAGAGGAAGGATGAAATCTTTTAGGGACCAAAAATGTAAGTTCAGCTTTATTTCTTCTCTTAAATGGTCCTTAGTGTCTCTAAAACCGTATGCCCATAGTTGTATTACTTTTAAAGCAGTTTCTCAATGAAGGCCCATAATAGAAATAGCATATGGTACAGGAGGGCCTACAATTTTAGGATTAAGTTTTAAATCCTGTGTATCCTAGTTAAAAAGGTAGGGGGCATATGTAATAAATAAGAAAACAGGGGAATAGGTAGTAGGAAGGAACAATTTCAAAGTTTCATGTATGAAAGGTACATGTGCATAAAGCTCAGCACGTGCACTTCTCCATAAAGGCTGCAGAGCTAAAGACTGAAGGACTGAATTTAACTGGGTGCATTTGAATGAGGACAGTGATAACACAGTTTCAAGACAGATGTTACATTGTACCTTTATGGTGGATTTTACAGTTCGTGACAGGCATAATATATTAAATCATTGAGTCAGATCAGATAATTAAGGTGACTGTTCAGCAGTCCCACAGGGTCTCCATGGAGTTCAATGTAGTTCCCAGTTTCAGAGGGAATTATCGGTCAGGTGTGTCCTTCCTATGTGCAATGAAGGTGAGTGACAACAAACATGAAACGCAAAAGAGTAAGAAGGCTGCAAAGTACAGTAATAATGAGAAGCTTCAGCTACCCTTGTAACTCTTAGATAAATGCCATATTAGGGCAGAATGCTTGTTTCTGTCATATTTAAAATTTGAGTCAGACCTTTTCAGAGCAATCACTCAGAAAATCTTCAAAAGGAGATTCAAAATTCCGATGTGATCCAAGATATACTAGAGGTAACATTGGACTTACATTTAACTTCTCTATCTAAGTGAAGCAGCCAGGAAATTTCATTTCTAAAGCATTTTTAAGACAAGAAACTGCTTAAAGGAAAGTAAAAAGAAACAGTCAAAAGGTTAACCTGGTTAATGAGGTTGATGATTTGATATGTCAAAGACCTTTTTTAGAGTCAATGTATTTGGTATTTTATTGGAGTTCATGTATACCACAATTTAACAAAGAACAGGCCAGCAAAATTCATCCAGGTTCAGTCAGCAGGTTAAGCAGGAGAATTAAAATCTTTTAAGGTAAGGTTTAGAGAATGACGATAATTTCTGGAAAATACAAAAACTATATCAAGTCCAGCAAGTTCAAAACGAAGTCTCAGCGGGCTAATTTAAACATCAGGAGCTCTGCTATAGATTTGTGTTGTACATACACACTCACAAGTTAAATGTATAACATATGTAATGTTATAACCTATGTTATATATCATAAAATATATATAATATAAATTATATAGATTTGTGTTATATATTAGATATATAGCATTACAATTATGTTATAAATATGCTGTATCTAACTATATATAGCATATTTCAGCTATATATAGCACATACATAAAATATCTGACACAAATACTGCATATAATTTTATATTCTACAATGCCAATGGTGAAAGTCAGTGGCAAGTGCACACATTATACATGTACTTAGTCTTGATTGAACTGTGCTGACACAGCAAGGGCCTTTCAGCTTCAAATCTCATCTCTGTCTCTTTGATGTCTATGTTAATAGTTTCTTGCTTCAGCGAGTAGAGAATCTTTATAAGTAAATGGTCAGACTCCATTTTTAGAGGATAATCTAGATTTTTTTTTTTAAATTATTCTATCTCTATCATAGGATTTTATAGCCTGAGATAAAGAAAATCCCATTCAGTTCTGGTATGGCATCACTTTTGCTCCATAGGCAACAGGACATATGTTTCAATTCTCTCTATGTTGTATAAACAGAATGTTATGGGGTACAAATAAAATTCAGAGGAACAGATATGTAGACTAATAGGGAAATAATATTTACAGTAATAGGAGAGATTGCTTGAAACATCTCAAAAAACTGCTCTATTCTTCAAATTTTTTTAATTGAAAAATACTATTACTGAATAGTTTTGCTCCTCTTCAATCCCCTCAAATCAGCTTTTTGGTTTTTTAATCTATTATTAAGATTTTGAGACTTTTGCATTCAATGGCAACTAATACAAGTAAATTGTTTGAAAAGAGATGAGCCAAAGGAGAAATGAGAGTGAAGAAAACCAAGACTTTTTATCTTGGAGAGTGATTTATGAGGTAACATTAAGAAGATAAATACATGCAATCGGAGTAAGTGATATCTGAGAAGGAGCAACAAGTTGAGAGCAAGGGTGAACGCTTGCATGAAGATGAAATATATTCACAAGGAATATAATGGCATAATGGAGTGACAGTAGGCAGTGAAATTTTAGTCTGGTACTTATTGTATTTCTTTGCACATCTGTTTGATAGAATAAAAAATGATGGCTTGATTTAGCAATCTCAGGGAGTTCAAGTTGGCAGAGTAACGACCTGCCTTTGCTGGTAGTTGAATACTGAATGAATTCTCTAAATAGTTCCAAAACTTTGGTTTTTTGGGTTTTTGTTTTCGATTTCTACTGCTCTATTTCTTCCTAAATGTTAAAAATATCCACCTGCTGTGTATTCTCCCCTATGAAGAAATTATTTGTTCATTAAAAATACGCTTGAATAATTTGAAAGGATTAGTATTTCATGTTAATGTGGCAGTTTTAATTTTTAGAAAATGTTCTGTATAGTTTGATTCATATTCCTTTGGAAAATTTACCTTCAGTTTTTCAGTGAGATTGAGAACTATTTTCTAGAGAATCTCGTTCTCAAAGGCTTTTCTCTGTAGTCAACTTCTATTTCATTATGCTTAGACATATCATCATAAAGCCACTGTAGAATTTATGTCTGTTTGTATATGCTGAGTAACACCTGAATGGGAATTAGCTGTGCAAAGTAGTGGTGGTGGTGGTTCCTCCTTCTTGTTGAAGGATATAAGCAGTCCTTTGCTGTCAGTTGTAGTCTAACTGTTCCAATACCCTTTATCATTTACTTAAGAACTGTTAGAATCTAAAATTATTATTGTAATTATTTTCAAAAAGAGTCAGGCATCAGGTTGACTGCCAGATTTGTAATTAGATTTAAGATACTTCATTTAGTGTATTTACATTACGGAGCATCCATGCACTGTTGAAGAAGTGTGGGGAAGAGTTGGTCAGTTTATTCCACATTTTGTTCTAAACAGAAATGCTAAGCCAACTGAGCCATAAGCCTTAGGAGAATAATTTCTCTACTTGTGATATTTACTGCTTGGACAAATTAGGTGTACATAATAACCAGCTGTCGACGTCCAGATGTAGTACAGTCAAACTGCATAAATTCTGCAGACTCAGACAATATGACTTTCCCTGATGTAGGGCTTGGTGGGCTGCTGTAAATAATTTCACACTGAGTAACCTAATTTCATGCAGCTTTGTTTTTATTTTTATTTTTCTAGTAATTGAATAAAAAGCATATATGAGTAGCAAAGTCTGATTGCAGTGAAACTGCCAGAGCTCTACTGTTTGAGAACATCGAGGTGGAAGAAACCAGAGAATGAGTCATTTCAACTACAGTGTTTGCAGCAAATGACACAAAATTAATGAGTGAGGAGTCCTCACTTGTAATAAAATGCTTAGCTGTAATTCAGATATTACAGTACCAATAATACAGTCTGGGATGTACTTCTCCCTTCCTTAATTTTGTTGCTCAGGGTAATGGTAGAATAAGGTCTTTAAGAGCCTGAGCTGCTCACTAATTTCAGTGAAGCTGGTGAATAAATTGTCTGGTCTTACTGACCATGAAAACAGCTGTTATTCTCTAATAGGAAAGTTTCAAAAGCCTTTTAGATGTTTGAAGGCTGTTGATGGCTAAAAGGGGAGGAGAGAGGATTGCAAAAGCCTGGCAGAGAAACCTTGAGCTCTTTGGAACTTTGTAAAAAAGCAAAATGAAAAAATAAGCAGGTTTTTGATCAAATCTTTGGAATACTACTTTTTTTCTCTTTAATAAAATTTTAGCAAAAGGTTGTCATATTATAAGAAAACAGTTCTAGAGATGTAGATCTTCCCATCCAGCACACAGGAAAAAAGGTTGCAAACTGGTACAGCAAATGGGCTTCAATGTCCTCTGTTTTACCAGCTCAAATGCAGTAATTGAAATAAAAGAAATATTTCAACATCTCATCTAGATGTGCATAAATGGTGTATCAGCAACTTGAAAGTAGGGAAAAGCTAAATAAACACTTTATTTTAAATGTAATTAAAGAGTAGCCCCAGCCTATGCAATCCTCTGATAGAAAAAAAAAAAGGGATGTATATAAGCTGTTCCTGGAAAACTACCTGTAAACTGATAACCACAGCAAGATTAAGATTTGGATTCAGGATTCACTGGAATATAGATATCGATAATTAGAATACTTCAAGCAGATTGCTTACAGACATGTCTTTTCATATTTTGGGATGGCTTTGCTTTAGTTTGTGTACCTGGAATGTGAAAACATTGTTTAATAATGGAAAATGACATGGAATTTTGGACAATCTGAGTAACTATGTAATGAAGTCCTTACCTCAAGTCTCATCGCTTGTGTTGGTCTTTGAATTGCTTGGTTTTACCAGGAACAGGGACAAGGCTTTGTGAGCTACAGTCAGTTTGGATCGCTGAATTGGTAATTTTTATGCCAATTCAAGAAATAACCTGACGAAACCTGAAAGTACTTTCTTGAAGTAAAATGCAGAGTTAAATTTATGATACTGTTAAGAAATATGAGTTTATTGATCAATATCTGATTAATTTTTTAGCACCTTTGATAGGTACATGACAAATTCATGTGTATTTTTGCACACTTTGGACTAAGTCAATTCTTCTTCAATTACCACTTTTCAGTTATCTGAGAAGTAAGAACTCCTGATGAAGTATATAAATTGCAGTTTCTATGAATTGATTCCAAAAATTGCTATTGTTTTCTATGTGATAACAGTAACTTAAAATATGAATTACTAAACCATGTTACATTCAAAATCTTTTTTCAGTCTTGCACTAAAACAGAAATATGGCTCTATAAAGAAAAATACGAGAAAGAGCTCACTCCTTTGTTATTTCATTTTTTTCCTTGAGTAATTCCTTCAGAAAATCTAAGTCAAGCTGCTCAAGATAAAACACACTATTTCTGTTCTAACCAGAATAAATCAAACTCTGTAAGTCAGTGGGTATTTCCAAATCAGCAAGCAGAAAACTTCTCCAGAGCTGTAGTAGAAAGCTATGCCACTTCTGGTGTTTCATATTCTTCTCTGTTCTTAGGTGTCCCTGTGTGAACTCATTTCATATTGATTAACCTGTGTCACTGTTTCAATCTAAGGCATTATGTCTTCATGTAATAAGGGACTATTGATTCTTTTTCCCTGTCTAATGAAACAACACAGGTGAAAAAATATTGTCCCTATTTCACAATACTTAAAATTGTGTTAGAGATGGATTTCAGTAAGCAGCTGATCAAAAGCACTAGGCAAGGAATGAAAACCTACATTAAGAGGGGGGGAAAAAAGCCCCGGTTTTTCATAATGACAAGATACATGGAAAATATATTTTAGGAATTTTTAAACTGTATGTATTATCAAAGCCACAAATCCCTTTTAGCACAAATCTTTGTTTTACAGATTCTGCTTACCAGGTGCTAGTAAAAGTGTTTTATGTGCCAGTGGAATTAAAATAGTGACGTATAAAGGGAGTACATAAAAAGTTATTTTTGACTTGAGAACTCAACAATAGCACTTGTATTTCTAAAGTCTGGCAAGAATTGGCTGTCTTTTTTTTTTGTATTATGTATTTGATACAACCAGAGGAAATTTTCCTTTCTTTTAACCAGATAGCGGACAAGGCTGGAAAGTTCTTGTTCTTACCTATCTAACCTATCTTGATACTTTCAAATATTTTGCTTAACTTGTCTGCATTGCCCAATGTTTTGTGTCATAAGTGTAGAGCAGATTTAAATATACCTCAAAGTGAGCAGTAGGCCTTAAGAGCAAAGCTCCTGGTTCTCTTACAGTACATTTGTCAGTTTTGCACTATTAGTTTTATGTAGATTTCTAGTGGTGTGGTGGGAGGTTGTGGTTTGTCACACAACAGTATCAGGAGGAGTTGTCAGTTAAAGACCTTAAAGGCATCGACCCCAATCAGCACCCAGCCAGGACTGTCATAGTGCTCCAGCTGTTCTGCTTCTCTAGCAATGCACAGCAAATACAAAATCAGCTTCATTGGGGAGTTAACCAGATTAATATTTGTTTTGCAATGACAGAATGTTTGTAACTGTTCTGGAATACGTGAATGTGTACTGAGAATTTGCCTTTCCTAGTTTTGAATATTTTTAAAGTTTGATTCCCAAACTTCTTTTACGTGATTGAAAATCCAGATAGGACCCTTACAGTGACTACAGATCATTGGGATTTCTGGATTAGTTTCATCCAATATTCTTCTTTTCTGTGTATTTCAAACACATTTCAACTTGAAATAGAAATGATTTTTGACCATTTAACTTACTTTTGTTTCTGCTCTGAAAGTCATGTGGATAGGTCTCCGAGAATAATTTTTAAACCATTATTTGTAGCCTTGTTAAGCAGCAGGAAAGAGGAGAAAGAGGATTAGCAATTGGTCTCCGTCCAGCACAAACTGTTGAAATTGATTTGGCTTCAGGCTGAGAGTTAAAAGCAAGCCAATGCATTACAGACGATGGATCTATACTACATTGTGTTAATATACGCCAGGGGCTCTTTCCCTTCCCTGGTTTGCACTTGGCTTTAAACCCCATGGTCTGATTCTGATGCTTTTTTAGCATATTCCAGTGCTATCAGAGCCACGCTGTTTTTATGATTGTGACTTTGATTTAGGATAGCTAAGTGGTGTCTTTGCCCCTTTTTTACACCTGCAAAGAGAATGAGAGGTCGTCTTGGACTTGAACTGGTCAGTGAAGAATTTTACACTGTTAGTGGACTGTATTCATTACAGTGGTTGCAATAAAACAGTCTGACTTTCTTCTTTAATAGAAAGGTGCCATTTAATTTTTATGAAACATTTATGAACTGATGGTACTTGATATTGCTCCAATGAAACTGCTAAAGGTTTTTTATTAAAACCAAACACATCTATTTTAGTTCTCATGGTTGGATCCCTGTGGTCTTTTATTGGTTTGTGATTGGATCTCTCAGGCACCCTGTCTGATGTGTCTCCAGCTGTTATTTATGTGTTGCAAATATTTTAAGCTTTTATACTAAGTATACATGCTGCCATTGTACCCAGGCAAAATGTCTAAGTTTGACTCAGAGGTAAAGACTGTCTATATAACAATCCATTCTGAGAGCTAGAATTTACTCCAATTGCTTGTTTTGTACTCTGACAGACTTCCTCTGTCAGATAAATGTTTACTAACACCTTTCACCAGTCTTGCTGAAGTTGAGAATTCTAGTGTGATAGGTGGCCTGCAGCAGAATGAGCAAACAGACAGAACAAGATCTGCCTAACAGTCCTATCACTCTTCAACACAGCTGAGTTACCTTTAAATAAGGTATTACCTTAGTTACCTTTAAATAAGGTATTTTGAGTGTTAGAGTGTTTGAGTGTTAGAGGCCTTAAAGTCACCACAAATAAATGCCTCTGTTGTTTGAGATACAGCTATTTATAAAATGGTATGGTTAGACAGCCCCTAAAGACAGTCCAGTTCCCTTGAAGTCTTTCTTCACTCTTCACCATGTATTCCTTCCTTCCACTTCCCTCCCTTTGTCTGGGCCTCATCTCCTGGTTCATCTCCTTGGTGAGCCAAATGAGAGCATTGAAATGGCAGAAAACTAACTCCAAACTAAATAAATATGCTGAGAGAGGGAGAGGCAAGGAGAAGGTATATGAGAGTAATGGATTACTTTTAAAGGGCAGGGATAATTAATCAGTTCAACTGTTTAATCCATATTAATGCTTATGACTTTAGCTTCAAATGTACAAACAGGTTTAAAAAAAATGAAACAAAATGGCTGTATGGACCATTTAAACCTTACCATTTATTGTAAGGATTAGAACAGAATTCAGGTACATATCAATGAACTTTCTGCAGTGCTCTTTCCTACTTTTTGAGATTATCTAATAATTTCCCAGAGCCCATGGAGATTGGGGTTTCCCATTAAGCTTTTGATAAAGGTAGATGCCCATTTGTTCAAGCTGTTGAAGGAGGCTGAAAAGAGTATCCTCACTGATGAGCCTGCATTAACTATGACATACATTTTTCAGGTGAATTCATTGCCAGAGTGACCTGACAATGAGTCCTCAATCCAAGTTCTTATGTTTTAAAATAACAACATGCTAAGTGGAACTGCACATAAATCAGTGACCAGAGATTATCAGCATTATGACAAACTCTTGGGAATGGAATTGAAGTTCAAGACAGAATAAAGGCAGCAATGATCAGCTTTCTACTGAAGTTCCACTGATGTTTTCAGCCTTGCATGTACACACAGAGTTCATGGATTTAAATGGTTTATGAATGTAAATTCCACAGGCAACCTCACAGCCCTATCATGTAGTTATGCCTATTTCCATAGTCAGCCTAAGCTTTTATAAATCCATTGTATTTCATAGAACGGTTTTAGTTGAAAAGGAGCTTAAAGGTCATCTTGTTCCAACCCTCCTGCCATGGGCAAGGAGAAGTTCCACTAGACCAGGTTGCTCAGAGCCCCGTCCAACCTGGCCTCGACTTCATGCCTATTTGCATTAAAGCAGTGTGGGATTGTTTTCTGAAGGAAGCCTGGAATCCTTTGACATGATTAGTTAAAATCATGTCTCAAGAGAAACCTCACTGCCATTACTTTTTAAATCCTGACATTACTATATTTGTTGTAAAGGACCCTCCTTCCTTTAAGAACCTGGCATTAGGACAATGTGCTTTCCATTACAATGACAAGTATATATAAAACACAAATCCCACTTGAGAGTCTAAGCTGTTTGAAGGGGTTTAGTGTCAGACACTCATTTCTGGGAGGCTGGATTAAGAATTGAAAAAGATGTTTTTACTAGAGCTTCGTAGCTGGTACATTAATGTGTAACTGCATTTCAGGAATACAAATTGTATTGAAAGGCCAACCTTTTCTATTGCATATGACAACTACATAGATTTCTTTCTACACTGAGACATTGACGTTTACTACTTTGAAAAGACATTTTTTTCCTGAACAAATCCCACAGGATTAATTCTTATTCTCAAAAAAAAAGACAAAACCCCAAACCAACCAACCAAAAAAAAAAAAAAATTTTGATATCTGACACTGAAGAGAAAGAACATCTGCCTTTTAGCTATTTTTCCAAATCTGCTTATCTGGATGATGTTTTTCTGGATTCCCTTTTAGCTCTTTCTTCTCTGTCCTCCTTTGACAGCCATAAGTCTTAGCTAGGAGTAGTGTCCACTAGGAGTTGAAAGTATATGAGCAAACCTGTTGTGTTCTCCCCTGTCAGCAGCTGAATTGTGGTGCAGTGCAAGCCATAGTGTCACACTGTTCCTGAGGAACCCTCTCCAATGCCCTGCTATTTAACTGAGAGCTTATACATTCGTTTTGAAATTCTGAGCATGTCTGACAATTGCAAATAAGAAATTAGAAATCTGCAGATGCTTTTATTGAATCTATGGACAAATAACCTGCTCGTGCTCCTGCAGTGCTGCACAGGAAGGGAGCAGATCTCTCTTGTGCTCAGAACTCATACTCAAGACAGCACATAAGTAACTCAGTTTCACATCTACTAATGCTAAATCTCGTTAGAAATAGGGTGGAATCAAAGGTTTGACTTTTTATTATATATTGATTCATATTCATTTCCAGTGCAGGTGCCTCGATTTCAGGGCTTTTAAGTCAGTGACACTTTCTCGCCCAGTGAGAACATTGCCATTGCACCAGAATGCAGGATTTTTTAGGGAGCTTCATCATCTTGTTGGGTCAGCTATCTTTTTGTGACTTTTGGCCAAGAACAAAACTGCTTTTGGAAACCAAACTCATCGTAGTTCTCAAAGCAACATTTTTTTCCCCAATATAATGGCTGGGATTTTGTGGCAGAGTAGGTAATGGTTGGTAATAAATTTCATAAAAAAAGAAATAGCATCAGACTTTTGATGCTCAGAAAGCTCTCTATTAACTGCTATTTTCCTGTCTTCCTTGCCTGCAAGTCTAGATAGAGAAATATCTTGCTCATGCAGTTTGAAGTAGTGCACCAAGTATGCAATTGTTTAGGATAAGGGATAATTAAAAATTTGCATAGCTGAAAGTTTCAGGGAAACTTAGCAGCAACATGTGATTAACATACAAAAATAAAAAGACAGAAATTATGACTTCTTGCAAAAGGTCTTTCTTGTTTGGAGGAATGTATTTTAATATAGTAAAGTTTTCATGTTTCTGTCCCTTTATCAAAACTGCTAAGCATAAGTGTGAATTGTATTATGGATATCTCTGTCATTGCTGTTAGTTTAAAATATGTCCCTTTGGTTCTTTTTTTAACTACAATTTACCAGACTAAATAAGAAAATTATTGCAAATAAAAAATCATGTCTTACTGCCAAAGAAATAGGTTGAATTTATTGAATTTAAAATAAAACTGCAGGAGAAAGCACAAATATGTAAAAGAAATATTTCAATTTTGTCTAGTAGTGTACTTAAGTTCCCCCTTGATTGCACAGTACAGGCACAGGGAATAATTTTCAGATAAATGTGTTAAAGTGAAATGTAATTCTAGAATGCACTGAAGTTGGCATTCAAGTGCTTTGTCTACATAATAGCTTAGTTTGCTATATAGGGGCAATTTTGATATAGCTACTTACATTTCTAAATGCTGTTTGATTTTTCAGGGGGTGTCCATGTGAGCAGCTACAGTGTTCCAAGGTCATTTCATATTCCAGTCAAAATTATTAACCATGGCAGAGATGAAAATAGGATCCATAATTTGGTTTTTAAATGAGCTTTTGTTACGAATAACCTTTTCAGTTTTATCCACAATAGTTACCTCACAGTATCCCCTTTTCTTGAGGAACATGATTCAGAAACCTTGTTTCCTATCTTTGCAATCTAGAATAAAGTTTTGTTCTTAATACAGGAAAATACTGAATAATTAAAATCCAACTGACCTTAAAATGAATGTCACTGACCACTTCACTGCTGATCTCTGCTCATGATGTGAAACACTGAATACTGTTGCTAAAGGGAAGAATTATCATCTTAAAGGCACGTATTGAAGTCAAGTTCCTCATTCTTTGCCATTTTGCTTCTTTTAAAATGTTGATGCTTTACATACCAAAGAGACAGAGCACTGGTAGTCCAGTTTTCTGCGCTCAGCCAGGAATGCAGCTTTCCTTGTGACTGGCTCTACATTTTATCAGATGAGGTGTTTCCATTTCCAAAGCAGAGCTGAACGAATCTTACAGAGCAATTATAGTATCAGTGCAGAGTCATCCTCTACCCAGTAAATTTGCCTGCCAGCCTTGAGTACGTGAAACATTGTAGGCCAACACTTTGAAACATCTCACAGTTATGTTTATGGAGCTGCTATTAGCAGACTGTGACAAATACATCATCATCTGAGATTTATGAGATATGCTTCTTATGTGGAAGAACGCATACTATTTAAAAAAAGAAATACCTTACGATAACCAGCTATAATAAATACGATTCAGAGTTCTTTAACTTCAAAACAGCAATTAAAGATTTTTGGAATTCAGATGACTGTATTAAAAGATTAAAAGTGCATATATTAGAAGATAGGTTTCAGAATAGTGGAGGAAACATTATTTGAATGAATAAAAGTCAAATTAGGAGTGAAATTAAACAAGAAATAATAGAAACAGGTTATTTTTAAATTATGTAGTTGAGAGTGGACTGAAATTCTAAAATGATGAAGGGAAATCACTGCTAAAGTATAAAACTTCTGATTGCCTATTACAGAAAGTTTAACTTGAATTTGAGAGTTTTGGCTTGAATTTGAGGTGTTTTATCTGTTTAAATATTTGACAAGTTGCTTATAGTTCATTCATTAATATTCAAGTAGTGATACCTAGATGTAGTTTTGCTGAGTTGGTAAAAGACACATTGGTTGGCTTAAGCAGATTAGCCCTGCTGAGGCCAATCTGCTTCTAACTAACCTGTCATTAGTCCAAGAGTGTCACTGAAGCTGGTACCCTTTCCTTCCTAGAAAAAATGTTTTCACAAAAGACTTTTCAAGAATATATGCTCAGAAATTTACTTAGTGGAATAACTGTCTGAGAGAAAGGCAGCTTACACAATCATTTTAGAATCAAAAGATATAATATATTTAAAGTGAAGTTTGTGTAAAACTCTTGAGATCAGCTTGCTTTGTCTTTTTTGACATCTATAAAAAACTCATATTTCTAATAGATAGGTTAATCATTGGTGACTCAGTGGCTGTAACCTTTTGACAGCTTATAGAGACCTTGGATAAGTGTTAAAATGTGTTAAAATCAATTACACCCATCCATTTTCCCAGGTTTAATCAATAAGGTCATCTGGGTTGCTAATTCTGGCACATTCAGAGCTCTAAGTAAATCAAATTGTATCTGCTCAAGGGTGTCACCATCCATGTGACCATTCCTGAAGCAGAATGAAACAAGGTCTGGCAAAGGGAAGCAAGTACCTACTTGGTTTCTTGCCAAAATAAGGAAGGTTGCAAAAAACCTTATCCAAGAAATTTGCTAATTCTAACCCTGCTCAGTTAAACATGGAAGTTTTAATAGTAATGTCTTTTACAATGTTGTAATACGTGAGTAACATGTAAATTAGAATGGCATCTCTTTCTGGATTTGCATCACATTGTGTGTGACAGGGAACGTTCAGGAATGCAAGTGTATCTTCCTGTCAGCATGACTTAGAGGCTGGCCCAGTGAAATGTATGAAAAGTGAGAATTTGTTTTGAGTAACAGAAAGAAAACCTTTCAATTTTGAGTAACAGAAACAAAACATGTCACCTTTAAAGTCTGTTCACGTGCTGGGGATATGGAGCAGTAGATTATTTTACTTATATTACCGTTTGTTTTGTAGGCAGTAAAACATGGGACAATCTTGCTACTCACTCTCTGCAGTTGCTTCTGAGCTTCAGCAACTGATCTGTTTTTAAAAATTAATATTGAAGAATTTTGTGTTTGATAAATATCCAGTGAGTTGGTAATAGGAGCTGTATTGCCACTGTTCAAACTAAGCACATTAGTGAAGCAACAATTTTCTCTTGGATCAACTTTCTTTTGCTGTTAGGAATAATTCTGTGGGGAGTTTTCTGATGTCAGCTGCTGTGGATTCAGATGTTTTTCTTTGTTGTTGGACTTATTTATTTTGGAATATTATGTTTACCTTTTAGTGTCAATTTGTCTGCACCTAAGAGTATCAGGCAGGCCAGGTCACTTAGTTCTGTGTTGAAAGAAGGCCAGACAGTGGCTATGACTATATCAATCAATCAATTAATTAATTTTGCTGTTATAAAGTATCTTTTTTATAAACAGCTACATGCTTGTTCTCTTCTTGCTGACATAGGATAAAAGGTGTGTCACTGCAATTCCTAATGTAAAATCATGTCTTTCAGTCTGGTCTAACATAATGGGGATCTGGTCCTGTACTGTCCATGAATTCTTAGTCCTTGCCCTTCTTGGCGTTTAGGCAAGCTGAGCATATCCAAGACTCTATTGAAGGGTATGATGAAATTTCCACTAACAGCTCTGCTTGTAGCAGTTTTCCCTTCCTTATTCTCACAGAGAAAGTAGAATTCACTAAACTTTTCTATGCAGGCTATCCTTTCTGTTTAAACTACCGTTTTAATATCAGTGTACATCCATTACATTCTAGACATAAAATGAGCAGTAGAAGAGAGTGGCATTATCAAATTTTAAGTTTTCATTGCATATCACAACTGGATTTATCTTTATTTTACAGTAACTTTTATTTAAGTTATGTCAGAAAAAAAATTTCGATACTTTAGTGATTTCGGGTCACATTTGACTCAGAGAAGGGCACCTGTTCCTGAGTGAATCAGGTGAGTTGGATATATGAATCTTTGAAAGAAGAAAGTACACAAGCAAAATCCAGTGTTTGCTCACAGTGTTAGTCCTTACTTCATCTGCTACTCATGGGTTGCTTTAACTGTGTACAAGGAGTGGTTTTCTCACTGCTGACCTTAGGTTGTCTTTATTGATTTCCTTTAGACTTGCTTGCTTGGTTAACTGTCACTCACTGCTGAAAAGAGAAGTGTTTTTTAAAAGCTTTTTTTTATCTTCAAAATAGTTACAATAGTAAACAGGTTATCACATCTATACAGGAGAAGCCTTCAGGAAGGGTTAGTACTGTCTAAAAGTCATCCAGCTCTCAGAAACATTGTTGAATTGATAGCACTGAGACTTAACACTAACAAATAAAGGGGTTAGGGAGGTTTTAGTGTCCCTTTGGACATCAGAACAGTCAAATGAAAATCATTTGCTACCACATCTGAATATGCAACTTAGCAAAACAGAGAACATGTTTAGAACCTTAGGCAGCCTTCAGATGAGTAGAAAAGAACCAAAGAATTTTACCTAAAAAGAATTTATTCTAAACCCCCTTCTGGACATTTAGAAACAGTAGGTGGGTGACTCCTCAGAAAAATACTTAGACATCTACAGTAACAAATAAACAAATAAATGATTTCTGGCATTAATGTGTTTGTAATGGAATTTGGAAGTATTTAACCAATTTCTAAAGTATGTTTTAATTAAAATATCACAAGTAAACTGGTTTTAAGATACAATCATAATATTTTATTGGGGATGCTTATGTAAATAGGGGCTTTACACCGTTACTCAGTGAAGGTTTGGTATGAACTTTTTTCTTATAATTGTAAGGTAAGTTTTCCTTTTGATTCATGAACATAATTTCTATTAAGACAGAAGTTATTTTGTGAGAAGATAAGTTCTCAATTCTTATTAAAAGCAAACAACAGAAGGAGAATAGAACAGTTTAGCCACAGGTGAAAGTGTTTGTAGCCCTTAATCAGTAAGTCAAGGTTGGGGGTTCACTAATAGCCCTTAATTGCCCTGACGAGCTCCACCTGGGCCCTGCCCCGTGCAGGAGCTCCCCTTGAGCTGGTGCTGGGACACTCCTTCTCCTCTGGGGCTCCGGGTGGCTGTGCTTGTCCTCATTTCCTTTCAAACTGGAGTGTTCTGGGTGGGTTTCAGACCCACGTTGCAGCTCCTGTGCTCTTCTTTCCCTTACCGTGTGAACTGCTCCATTTCTTTGCAGTGCCCAGGGCTGTGGGTGCCCTCTGGGCATCTCCTCGTGGTGCCAATCCTGCCCAGTCTCCAGGAGTTGCCTCAGGTCTTGGCTCTCGCCCCCTCTCATGGAGCAGCTCTGCCTTTCTACTTCCAGATGTGGTGAGTCTTTTTCAAGAACAGAAAATGTTACATAGTTAAAACTTCAGCTAAGGTTTTGTGAATGTTTGGACAACCAGAGCAATCAATAAATCAGGTGTAAAAACATCTTAGTCCGGTGGAGATCTACCATAGGGAAAATGCCAAGCTTCTAAGTGTGTGCAAGTGGCTGTGGTTAAAAAGCAGGTTTTCGTTTGGTGATTTATATGATATAAATATTGCCATTTGTGTCCAAAGGTTTCATTAAAAGCAAAGAAAGATCAGATTTGAAGTATAACCACTGTAGAAGTTGTTGGGCATTTGCATGTATTCTACATTAGAAATGAAAACTCTGTAAAGTAGATATTCTAAAGGAGCCATTTTTTTTCATTTATCTGCTAAATACAAAAGAACAGGGATTATGCAGTCTGAGATTCTGAGCCTGGCACAAAATACATCACAGTTATGTTTTAGGAAAAGACTGATTTTTTGATAGAAAAAAACTAACACAATAACAGCAACAAAAGTCTCCTAAATGAAATGGCTTCTTTGTTTGTTTTTGTTTGGTTTTGGTTTTTTTTCTTTAAACTGTAGTGCAATCTTTAGTGGGCTTCAGTGCTTTGGTTTTAGTTTTTTTCTACTCCTGAAAGGCATAAGAAATACAGGGTTTGATATCTTCCATACACAGGATGAATGTGGCTACAGGAAAGGAATACTAGAGAATCTGTTCAAATGAAAGCTTGACTGCATAGGATTTTATTAATTTTCCCAGTTTTTTCCTGTATCATTACTATATGATTAAAAATATTTTAGCAGTTATGTCTTTCTTGATTCTGAGCAAGCTACAGTCTTTGTATTCGACTTTTGAAATGTAATTATATTTTCTGCCCAGAAAATCTCTCTAAGTAAACAAAACTTCATAGAGTACTTCAAATATGTTACTTCAATATGTTCATAGGAGAAGCTATGACTTGGTATATTATCAAGGTCTGATATTTGAATAGTTATACAAGAAGTTCATTTATTTTGAAATATTCCTGAATTAATTGCTAATTTTGAGTTCATTCCAGTTTTATTTTCTTAAATTTCAGGTGTCAGAATATAAAATGGATATAAATTTAGAAAGTCTTGACTCTTTAGTAGACAGCAGCAGGAGTTAATTAGTTGCTGCTGAGGATAATTGTGACATAAACGATTCTGAAATACGTGATACCATGAGGGAAGTTTACAACTGTTGCTCTGGGCAGCTAATCAAAATCGTGAACTGCTATACAAAGAGCATGTCTGTGCTTCCATTTGTGTGTGATTCCCTAAATGATTCACTTCATTTAACACGTTACATTCATAATCTATTTTAGAGGCAAAGAGAAATATGCATTATATATATGGTATAATATACATATAAAGATAAGTGTAAGCAAAATAGGTGACAGACACACCCACTCAGAAAAACTGTTACAGCTGAAGCAGGTGAGACAAACTGCAGGAGGCAGGTGAAATAAAGTTCACACAAAGCACACCTGAGAAGGATCTGTTAGGAGCCATTGCAAGCTCCATAACAAGCTTACAGAAAATTCCAGGGCTTGCACCTGGCAACGCTTTGAGCTTCATTGGACATACTGGACAGGAGGACCAGGTCTCGCTGGAGTGTATTGATCAGGTCAAACAAACATGTAGTATGGCAAATAAATAAGACTGGGATTTGAGACATGCTTTGCTGCTACATTCACAAATTTAGGAGAAAGGGAATTCATTTCAGGATCTTGGCATATTTTTGTCACTTTAATTCTTTTTTTTCAGTTGCTTAACATATGGTTTTAGTGTGTGTGGAGGTATATCAGTGGTATTTTGCTATCACTGTTTGCTTCTCATTCTTTTGGTTGAGATGAGCACTGCAGAGGCAAATATAGCCCTATTCACTGTCCCATGGTTTGATTTGGCAAATATGTTCCTGTCTGCAGCCTGCCTTTCTCCACCAGGAGCATTTAGCATATCCTAAGTGCTCTTGGGCAGAGCTCTAGCACAGAGATACTGTAAGGCTAATTTATGGTGTAGTTGATGCCCTGTCTCAATAACAGGTGCAAGAGTTTTTGTCAAATGGGCATAGAATTACCTCCTTCCTTAGTCTGCCAAGGTGCTTTTTCACTCTACCCTGATTTCTCTAGCAAATTGTGGACTGAGCACTCAGACTTTGATATAACATGAGGTCATCGTGATTCATTTTGTAAAGCTGCCTTCCATCTTCCATATTTTTCTTTTCTTTGTCATTCTGCCTTTCTCTCCTCCTCCTGTTTTTCACTATTACATTTTCCTTTGCCAGCCTTCTCTGCCTGTCTTTCAATATGAACCAATGGAAATAAGTCCATAATGTCGAGATATCTAATGTGCATTAAAGCTCTTTGTTTTGATTTTGAATACTAGAATACCAGGGGGTTTTGTTCCATTTTAATATCAGGAGAAGGAACAATCTTCTAGTTTGTGTTTTTAGAAATGAGCTTGTCGTTACTGTTTGTGCATATGCTGCCTTTTCCTCCTTCCTTTTGTGCATGTAAGAAATGAGGGGTCCAAGTTTAAATGCCTCAGGAATTTCCTGAGAGATGGGACATCCACAAGAACTATGTATTCATTATCAAGACAGAACTCTTTTTACGTTTTTAGCTTAAAACCAAAGAAATGTATTTTTGCATAAAGAGAAATTAAAGAGAAAAAAGACTCGATTCTTTGGTGGAGGAAGAAATGCTTTCCCAGGTTTGTGCTGTGTTCAGTCTAGATGTGGATTATAGCTCTGCACACACAAAGGTACCTCAATATCTTTCTTCAGCTGATTCTTGCCAAATTCATGTTTTCTTAAACTTGCTGCCACAAGTGATTTTGATAGATTTTTTTTTTGGGGGGGGGGGGAGGGGGGGCGGGATTCAAGTATGAAGGGAAGTGTGTCTGGATAGAGTTACAATGCTGTCTCTCTTTTTTTTTTTTTAATGATCTTCCTTAATGTTAAGAAATGCTCCATGGCTTTGTATGATGACATTCTTGCACCTCCTGTCCTGTGCTCTGTTTCTTTGGGAGCAGAGTCAGTGAACAGCACTTGGTTTGCTTTTTGAACATCACTGAGATCACTCTTTTTTTCCCAGTAGGACTGTGCCTTCTAACTGCCGAGTCTCATTTTTGAGTGCTCATGTTCAGTCATCATTGTGTACTGTACATTACCTCAATGACATTCAATTTCAATCAGTTTGGATTTCTGTTTTTATCACCACATCACTTGTTGTTGTGAAGATCATGGTGATTTCTCCAAGCCTTTGTCAGGCCATTAGGTTCCAAATCAAGAAACTGAGCCCTGAGCAAAACAAACAGATATGAGCAAATATCTTGTCCCCTTGTCTTGAACTTTCCATGTTTCGAGTGAGCTAATAGTAATTTGTCTTTCAGTATAATCTGCTCTGTATCTCAATGACATTTCTTCAGTAGTGTTAAAGCAGTGGTAGCTATCACTTGCCAGGTGAAATGATTGTATGAGCTTGCATCATGCACCTCTCAAAAGAATATCTTCCACCTCTCACTTGAATGCCTAAAATCAAGAAAGTGCATGTGTTTTACTTCATAGGTGAGTCTACATACTGTGCCTATCGTTGAAAAATCAGATTCTCAAATGCTGTAGTTTGCCCTAATAGCCAATTGCTGGCTGAATAAAAGTGTTGAGATAGACTAAGATATGAAATTCTTTCTACTTGACCATTAGTTTAATAGTATTTTTATTTCATTGTAAACAGAATTAACATAAAATATCTGTGTAAATATAGATATCTTCTTGTATGGCTCTGTCAGCTTTTTATAAAGTCTGGAAACCTATAATAGGAAATACCAGCATGGGTAACTGTGCAAACCACTTGACATCTGTCCATATTTATAAACACAGTTTTCATTTGCTGCAGTTTATTTACTCTTGGCACATACAAATGAAGTGTGACAGACACCCTGTGGCTTCTATTGATGAGAGGATTAATAAAGCTTGTATTTTCATTATGACATCCTAACCCATCAAGCATGAAGACTTCAGCAGTTGTTATTGAACATTGACACATATTGCATCAGTAATCAGGAATGACAGAAGACAAGCTGGCAAAAATGACTTTCAGCTCTCTCCTCAGAATGTGTGATTTAATATATCCTTTATATATATACATAGATAGATGTGGGCTTTGTACACAGTTTTCAACTCATTTTTAGCTATATTTGGTTGTCCTTTAAAGGCATGTTACTAAAACAGTCTCTGTATACCTGTTTTACTGAGGTAAAAATAATACTTAACACCAACATGTTGCTACTTGATCATGCAAACCATCATGGCACTGGATAGCAGAGCATCTTTTATGGATTTATTTCAGTCTGGGATCTTCATTAAATACCCTTGTCAGGCCTGCATCTTGTACTGCATATTATCAAGGTACAGTATGGTGATTTCAGGCAAAGTCCTAAATCCTGGAATGTCATAACAATCATGGTGGAAACAGTTTCTTGATTCCAGCCATGGAGGAGCCTGATTTAATGCTGGTGTGTCTCATATGTAGTCTATTGAGGCATTCAAGTGACCTCTCAGGGTCATGTGGAGGCAAGAAGGGAACTAGTTCACCTCTCTGAGCATCAAGTCTGTTCAGTATTGAAAAACCCTTTAAGTTAATGGTTTTAGAAGAAAATGTGAATCTTGTAAAAAGAATCATGTTTTGAGGCTCAGCTTTATTAGGGGAAAAAAAAAAAAAGCAGCCCTGTCTCTATTTAACTGTGTGGAACTTAGGCTGCCTTATTCTATGCTTTCTCCTAAAAATTTTAGATAAATGCAGTTTGTTGTAAGAAAGTAAAAATGTTCATCTTAATGAAGTGAGTATTATACCAAGGCTTCCTAGTGACTGTGCAGGGTGTTATTTCTTAAAACTTTTAAGAAAACCATGGAAAAGCTGCAAAATCACTTTAATTTCTTCTTTTACTCAAATGGACCTGATTGTTCTGAGGTACCGACTTTTCATCTAGCAGCTATTCTTCAGTTTGAATTGATCTATTCTTAAACAGTTTCTGTTGCCAACCAGTTTTGCTTCTTGAACTTTTTTTTTGTGATATGTCTTCTTGCTGTAGAAACAGCCACAGGGATAAATAGCTTCAGCCTATTTTTGGTTTTGACACTTACGTTCCTGTGTTTTTTTCCTTTGATAGGATTTTTTCCCCTTTTAACATTGACTTCGGCATCTGAGAACAATATCCATTCAGTTTGTACTGTTCTGTTGGCATGGCAAGGTTTTCCACAGAGCAGATAATAAAGCAGCCAAGGTAATCTCTCTTTGGTACATACAGTTTAGAGGAGCAAAAACATCAGGAAAACATTGCCTACAAATGCCAGTTGCAATTTAATCTGGGTTGAGAGCAGGAAAGAGATGGGAACCAGAGAAAGCTTACAGCCTTTTTCTGTCCTGTGAAGCTGCAATCAGGTTATAAAAACCTGGACACAGATATACACCTTCAAGAAATGATCAAATCAATGGCACTTAAGTGTTTTGCTGGAAGACTGAAGGTGTTTGCTCTGGGGTGTTTGCTGAGGGACAAGCTGCCAAATTATAGCTGTGTGAAATAGTCGAAGCCCTGTGCTTACAAGTATTGTAGTATTAGTGCATGTTGGATATTTTTCTTTCTGAAGTCTCTTCCCTAAATATAACTACTCTTTTTAGAAAGTTTCTGTCTCTAAGTGTGTCCAAGGTTTCTGAAACAAATTCACAAGCACTGTCTTAAATTAAATGTCTTTGTGTTCTGTACAGGGAAATCTCCCCTCAGCTTGGCAAGAGGAAAAGTAGGATGAGGAAGCTCTCCCTATCCCAAATACAGATTAAAAAAAAAACCCCACCCAAAATGAGGACAAAACACCTCTACTACATTCCTGCAGAAATGATGCAAGGGATGTCAGGCTGCCCAGATGCTGAAGTATGCTGAGTACCTATTGTTATACGTGCTCAATACTTAATGATTGTCATTCAAGTGCAACCCACTTTTACAGGCGCTACACATACTTGCAGTATGATAGTCACAGGCCACAATATTGCCCGTTTCCCTCCCCATTAAAGAATACTTCATTATCTGAAAGTGTATCTGTATAGGTTGAAGGATATTGCAGCGAGGCTTTGTTTTGGCTTCCCTTTGTTAATGCTAAATGTTTGAGCTTTACATGAGGAACTCTCTTGTGTCTCTCTGCTGGAATGATTTGCTCAATGAAATACAGATGTATGTGCAGTCTCATCCTATAAATCTGAGTGCTTTTATGAAAATAAACTACATCTCAGGATTCATTTTACAAATAATAAATTGAAAATATTGAGCTGTTTATTGATATCAGGCAGTAAATTATAGGAACCTCCTAGTTCCCCAACCCCTACTTTCCTCCCACCCCACTGGCCCTGGATTTTGAAAGAAATTAGTTCTTATCCATTCCTTTGCAAATTTTGTGGATATGCTGAAGGAAGAGAAACTGAGTAAGTTTTTTAGAAAATCAGATTTCAATCCAGAGCAAACTAGTGTTGTGGTAAATTTGCTATTCTTTTTGCCTTAATCAGAGAGATTCCATAATCCTTGAGAAAAAAGCATTTAGTACCTTGGCAGCTCATATCTCTAGTAATCCTCTGTGAAAATTTTTTAAAAGTTGAAAGTTTTATTTTAGTCAAACTCTTCTGTCCATTCTCACTTGGCACTGGTCCCTGCCAACCACTGCTCATCAGGGGTGGCATTCACCTGACTGGTGCAAAAAGCATCTCTACCACTACTCTTGTTAACCTGGTGAGAAGTCCTTTTAACTAGAACCAGAGAGAAATTGTCATCCAAGCAAGCAGAGGAGTGAAGGCAGGTAGGCAGGGGCTGAGATATGAAGGGGTGGAGGAAAATCCTGTTATGCCTTCTGTGCAAACAGTGCAACTGGAGCATTTCTTACCTGCTGTTACTCAAATTCATGAGGTACAAAAAGCAAGTAAGAATTAAGTCTGTGCCCAGTTTCAAATCTGGATCCTAGCTCAAGTTCCAATCCTTGTTTAAATTTATGAATATCAGTATGTGTTAGACAAAAAAAATCACTATTTTATATCAAACTGATAACTCTGTCTCTTGGGTGTGTTGTCTTTCTCAATTTCTTGAAATTGAGCTGAGTAACTGAGTTTAAGGAATTCAATGATACAAAGTTGAAATAGTTCTTATCCTCTGATGAAACAAACTGCACCAGAGTTGCTAGTGATATATGAATATATTTGTGTATAATTAATTCCCTTTTATTGTTCTTTCTATTTTTCCACATGTAATTATTTGCATATTTATTTTCTACGTATACAAATACTATGCCAACTTTTCTGTTGTACCATTTCTTGCCAAAGAGGATCATTACTTGCCACTGGAATCTGAAATTTGTTCTCAGTTACAGTAGTGTAATATGTTCAGAAAATATGTGAATGCATACAACTTTAAATGTAGCTATACTGAGTGTTCCTTTTAACCACATCAACCTGGCTTTGTCACCATGACTGGTGAAAGTGAGGTCTCTTTATAGCTGGGTTGGGTTATCCTTCAGTATCTAGTAACACGCAACAAAGAGTGAAGCATCTTGTCCTGTAAGTAGTTAAAAGTTATCAAAATTGTTCCTTGAAGATCAGTGCAATTTATATGTAGAATGGCATATCTAGAAGATATCCTTTTTTGTGCATTATATTCATAAATCTCCATCTGTTTGCTTGTTCTCATGATTGTTTATTCAATATCTTGTGCTGGGTTCTGTCAGACAAGCACTGAACTTGACAAATGAGGAGAGGAGTCCTCACAGGGATCAGACAGGTTATTCCAGTATTCAAATATGAATTAATACCAAAATTTATGTGAAAGGATAATAGAGTGCTATCAGATGCACTTGTCTCTATCTCATTCCTCTTAATTAAGGCTGAATAAATTGAAAATGGGCAGATTTGTTTGCTCTTACCCTGGCTAATATCTCGCTGAGGAGTGGAATAAATGTTCAGTTGATGTCAGTCAGTCATTGTTGTTCTTGTTTAAGTTCATAGAAGTTGTCTGGAACTCATGTCAGGGACTTTGCCTTGTCTTTGAGTTGGAGAGCAGAGAAATCCAGCAACAGATAAAGTGATACTATGGTTTATGTATTTTAGTTCTCTTTTGTCGTGTTATTTGGGCATTTTACTTTGAAGAGCTTGAATTTAAATGTGAAAATGAGCACATAACAGGAAGAATCAAGATAGCTTGTTCTCAAACATTATATTTGATGTATTTTCCATCAAGTGTAGAGTGCCAAAGCAAGTTTTACCTGGTTTATTTCATGTTTCTGCTGAAGCCAGTCATCAAAGTGTGCAAAATTTTAAAATTTATTATCCCAAATCTGTGCTTTCCCTGGGCAGCTCTGTCCCTCATTGAAAGGTTTTACTCCTACTCCCTGGATGTGGCATATTCAGGAACTGTGCTTTGGGTACAGCTCAATAACCTGCTGTGTGGTGGCAAGATTGCAGGCTGGTGACTGCCCCAGCTCTTCTGTGTTGTCATTCATCCCTAAGGCTCTCTTAAGAGCCTTCTGTTATCCCCTAGAAATAGTGAGAAGTCAGCTTGAAATCACCCATTTGTGTCAGTGAGTCTCCACAAAAAAAACAGGGAACAGGAATGGCACAGAAAAGTCTATGGAATATTATTCCAGAAATCATCAATTTTCACAGAGTCCCACAAGTGTACTTTAAATCCTTGACTAGATCTTGCCTTTCTGATACTTAAGAGTAGACAGGATGTTTAAAAGGAGGAAAACTTCAGATGAAAACAGATTATCTGTTTTTGTGGATATTTGACTTGCACACTGACACAAGGGAGAGAGACAAAAAGAATGATTCATCTGTTGGTGGATGCTGTTATCATATAGAATAAATTGCACTGCAGTATTTTAACATGGGATAAGCAAAGGTGTTTCATCATGCAAAAAATCAGGTGTTAAAGATCTTGCCTGTTCTTCTGTGCATCTCATACTAAATATAGAATCCCACAAGTAGAGCAGGGTGAGATTTTTTTTTCTTGTATTTATGAAACTTTTTTTTCTGAAACAATAATAGCTTGAATTGTAAACAAGGAGAATTGAACTCTAATGTGTATGTGTTTGTAGCACACCCAGGCTGGGTGCCTTTAAACAGAGCAAATATATTTACCATTGTGAGCATTTTATTCACTAAAACAGCTTATTGGACTTAAAACTGTGATAATTGGTCTTATGTGCTGGACAAAATATCACTGACAGTGATTGGGGAAAGGTCTGTGATTAAATAACAGTACACAGAGACAATTTATTAAGCAGTTTTAGGAGGTAAACTGAGGCCTCTGAGCTCAGTCAAAGCTTTGCTGGATTTGCTATTTTTCTTGTTCATGAAGGACTGATATGTACGATCACTTGATCTTTTAGCAATTGCAACTCTTGAAACAGAAATTTAGCACAAGAGTGATGGAGTTTGTGCAGGAGATTTGTGTGTGAAATCTACTATTATGACTTACAGTAATGTATTTTGCTCCTGTACCTTGGTTAGTTTTGCCAAGTACTGAAAGACACTTTCGAACACAGGAGACTGAAGCAGGTGAGCTTGTTGCTTAGCCAGACATTGATAGTGCTTTCTAGGGAGAGAAAGAAGTTGGGCTCTGTGGAGCCCAAGTGATGTTTTATTGTGGTGACACTGATATTAATGACCAAAGGGATCAAAGTAGGTTTCAGCCACCTCTTGACATTGTTTGTGTTTGTGTTCTGTGTTGTTTCAGTGATATTATCAAATTATTTGGGTGGAAGTAAACCATTCAGAATATCACTAGAACTTTCAAGCTTCTTTTAAACAGCCCTCATGACACTCCTGAACTTTCTTTTGTTCCAAAATACAGATAGAGAGAATCAGCAATAAATTATATGTAATAACTGTAACATTTCTTTATAGTGCAGGTAGCTAAAACTTTAGTTTGTGCCTTGGAGAACAAGTTTAGGAGGTGGCAATTGCCACAGTTAACCTTACAGGTTTTACCTTTAGCTTACTTGTTGAAATCAAATGTGCAGAGGAAAAACAGAGTTGTCAGTCGTGCAGTCAACACGTAAGTTCTACATTAGAGCCACTAGTTTATGTTTATTTCATGCCAGAAAGAACACTTTAACTACAGCCTGTGACATCTGTGGCTCAGTTGTATTTTTCAAAGACCTTCTGTATTCTGTTGCTCTCTGTGCTGCCTTCACTTCTTTGTTAAGCTTCAGATTTTTGAAGCACAAACTGATACCTGAATTAAATCAGTTGTCTCCTAATAATGTTCTTTTTTAAATACAGACGAAGTATATGGTGTTACAAGTCAGCCACCAGTATTTGATAAACATTTTCATTCTGATGCATCAAAGAATGAGTGTTTTGACAAGCACTCAGTGAATGATCCTGAGAATAACCTTTAGACTTGAATGACTGTAATTGATTTCATGCTGCTGCAATGCAATCCTACCAGGATGATCTTGTGCATCATCTTGTGTTCTCTGTGTCTGTAGTTCCTGTTCATTTTGATTGTTATAGTCTTGGCGTTTGTACTTCGGAAGTGCTCAAAGTTTTGGTTGAACATGAAAGTGTGTAAGGGGAGCTGAGGTCATAAAAGCCTGCAGAACAAACATTCTGTTAAGTAATCTCTAATTTGAGAAGTATCTTCTCAGCTAATGGCAAGCGAAATAACTTTGAATAGTACCATTTCATTTCACCAGAAGCCTGAATGGTCCCTTTTCTCTACAGCTTTACTTTCAGTAAGTGACAGAAGCACTATTACCAGCCCTGAATTAATAACACAGCACTGCAGCAGCAATTTGCAAGCCCTAATGAACCCCAGGTATGTGCACAGCAGTCCAGCTGAAGTCCCAAGACTGCATTTAGGGTACTTAGGCAGCACAGACTGTTACAAAGGAAGATTTTGCTTCAGTTGATTGTCAATCCTTTTGTTGCAGGGGGACTGCATTGCAGTAGGGCCTTCTTGCTGGCAATGGAGGAAATTCAGTGTTTTCAGATGTGCTCTGTAGATGTGTTTTATACAGTCCATTGGGTATTTAAAACAAACTTTAATGAGGTGATATAAAATGGCAGGTCTACACCTTAGTATAGTTCTATTGCTGACTGTCAACTTGGAACTGGAGAATATGGTACTGAGATGCTGAGGCCCTGAGTTTCAGTGAACATTAAACGTGTGATAATTCAACAGTCTGCATTCTCTAGAGTTAGACAAGACTGTAGGAAATAAAATCTGGGCCAGCTTATCCTGTCAGTTACACCCTTGTTTCTGGGCTAACTTGAGTGTCTCACAAATGCCTTAAGCCAGCATACTTGTACCATGACAAAATCTGAATTCTAAGGGGTCTGGAGGCCCAGCCTGCCCTTTCAAAAGGGCTACTGCTGAAAGTGGTAATTGATGTGTCTGAGCTTCGCTGATTCCATTTAGCATAGTAATTCACACTGGCTGTGAAAGCACATACCTCTGTAGAATATGAAAAAACCTGTTCTAATTTGAAGATTGGACAATGCAGCAATAAACAACTGGGATCAATAATACTTTACATGACTACAGATATTAAGTCTGTGAATGCAAGTCAGACTGCACAACTTTTGTTGCTATACAAAGCAATGTTACAGAAAAATGGCATTTGATAGAAATCTGAACATCATTACAAAAAAGAAAAATGAATACTGAACAGTTCATACAGGTGAAAAATACTGAGATTGGGAACAAAAATGTACAATAGAACACTGAAAAAAAGTGCTTGAAATAATAGTGCAAATGAGAGGCAGAGGGATTGGTGAACAATTACATGCAGTTGCTGTTGAGCTGGGCATTTACAATTTCTCAGCCCACAATATGGGGTGAGATTTAGTATTTTCTATCTACAGAGCACTAAATAGTCATATGATACACATGCCTTCTAGACAAATATTCCAAAATGGAAGTATTGCAATCAAATAGCATCATTATGTGCTCTAATAAGGATCATTGAGATATTAATCTATGCATTAGTTGAGATATTAAAATAATTTTTCTGAACAAAAGATTGTCAGTTAAAAGAAGAAAAAATACAGAACTTCAGAGCTTCCAGTGAAAAGCAGTAAATTCCTTCTCCCTGTCCCTAACCATCAAATAGCACCTACTTTCCTCTAAGTAACAGAATGGGGGAAAGTATTACAATTTTCAATGTAAGGATCGTAAGGATTTCAACATTATAAATTTTAAGTATTTCATTCTGGTCCTTTTTTTTTTTTTTTTTTGTGTGTGTGTGTGTGAAATGGTTGTGTTAGCTGGTTATTGCTACTGTTTTACTTCTTCCTGTATTCTGCTGTGTTTAGCTTTCACTTTTTGTTGAATGTTGCTGTGCAATCTGTATTACTGATAGGGCAGTGACTTCCTGGGGTCCCCTGAACCTGAATTGAATCCTGAGTGATTTCTGTATGCAAATAGTGTTTTCCTGTTTTTATATTCTTCCTTTGAATTGAAGCCTTCCCCAAAGCATACTCACATCCCATTTTTTTAAGTTGATTTTAATATAATTTATTTATGAGTTTATTTTGGTAAGAGTTTTAATGCAATTCAAGTTCTCAGCTTACCTCGCATCATGTATAGTGAATTCGTTTTGTCTATTATCTATGACATAAGGATTTTTTTTGTTTGTTTTGCTAATCAAAAATGGAGTTTGACTTGGTGTCACTGCCTCTTCCCACTCCCAAGACTTTTTTCAAGCCTCTTCCTTTCTTTAGCTTGCTGTGGCTCCTCTGCAAGCCAGTCATGAGCCACGTTGTCTTGAGACTTCTGTTTCCTGTGGTCACATAAAGGTTTGTGTTGCAACTGAACTGTATTTGTACAGTCCAGGCTATGTTCCTATGGATGCACAGATTGCCATGCACAGTGGGTTTCTGTGGACTTGCTGGAGTTGCAGTCTCAATGCTGGTTTGCCAACTTTTGAAGCAGCAGTTTGGTGTCTTATGAAAACCTTACTATAAAATGATGATACATGATAGGTTGGCTTTGAGAAAGTGGATTTCAGAGTACCTGTGTAGTGGGCAAACTGTTTTTCAGAAGTTTGGTTTAACTATGGAAAGTTTGAAAAACTGTGAGTGGGGATTGGAATCTGCCTTGAGCCAAAATAGAGTGGTTGCTACTAAAGTTGTCTAATAGATATGGATATTTTTTGTTGCTATTTTTCCCATTAAATTTAATTGATTTTAATACAATACAGATCTTAAAGACAAGTATCGTATGGGTAAATATCAAAACACTGAGTTGAGGAAGAGAGGATGTACTCTGGACTCAGCTCCGCAAAGGCTGCTTTATGTCTTGAAATTTAGGGGTAGTAGCAGTGTTCACAGATTTGTATAGTGGAATGATGCAATCAACATGAATTGTGCCTTTGGTTCTCACATCCAGAAATTCTGAACTCATTGAACATGCCCTTGCAATTTATATAGTGATTAATCTGGGCTAGTGCATCTTTATGGCATAGGTGGTGGAAAATAGCAATTTCTACAGGTATTAAAATAGATGGAAACCTTAAGGTCATGTGGTTCCTTTGTCACAAATCTGTTGTAAATCAGGTTTCGTATATAGCTGCTTCAGCTGTTGAAGGCCTTGTTTCTTCAAATGTTAAACTGTACAAACCAACCACTTACTGAACATTCTTATTCAATTAATGTAAACAGCCATCATTATTGTTTCCTGTACCTTGTGTTCAGAAGTCAGAATGTTCCACACAAGCTTCTTTAAAAGTAGTTATGCATAACTCATTTTTCATGAAAACACAATTACAAGCTTTAATGTTCAAAGAGTGACATCTCAGTGAAGTGACTTTAACAAAACTTCAAGTATTATGTTAAGCACTGAAAAAAATCCTGAAGCTTTCATAAATGCACAATAGAAAGTCAGCATCTGAATTATAATAGTTACGTGACCACTTTTTTCATACCTGACCTCAAAACTGAACTTGGTAACTGTTTGAGAATGCAACTCCAAAAAGGGTTTAGGAGGCACTACTGGGTTTGGGAAGGTTTCTGGAAAAATGAAAACACAGGAGCTGTGAGCACCTGATGGAATAGTGAAGTGCCCTAAAGTATTTTTGAGCCAGTGCTGTGCTAAATAGAGACTTACATCTTTGGCAGGCACAGTTAGTTCATTTGAAATGCTGACCTCCCCAGAAGCGTCTGAGAATGATATTCCTTTGGGCTTCCATGTTTTTTGTGTTCTTCTGAGTGGAGAGGGTACTGAATGCATGATGCTTTTTTTGCCTTCTTAGTATTTTCATTCAGTGAAAATATACATTAACTTGAACTATGTTTTAAACAAAAAAAGTAATATAAATTATAGCACTTGTCTTTTGAAAGGTGTAATTTTGGTGTCTCTAGGACTGACAGACATGTCCCTACATTGCACCAATGAGGTGCAGAAGTGAAAATTGTGACTGAGAAGATAGGTAAATGGAGGACTAAGAGGCAACTTTGATGTACAATATGTGAAATGACCAGATGAAAAAGATGGTTTAAAAAAAATCTCTACTGTTTCATTTGTCTTTTATAAATATATGTAGGGAATGCTAATACAGGAAAGAAACTAAAGCATCCATTTATATACTGAAAATGCATAAAAAGACAGAGAGAGACAGTTTTAGATTACATCTTTCAAACTCAAATATAAACCTCTGTAATATAAACTATTTTGATTTTTTTGAGTGATAAAACTTGAAGAAAAACTTTATAGCAGAATAGGATGCAAAGTGAGGGAGTTCATGGAGGCACTTGCAGTTTCCCAGTTAACAAACTTTCCCTCAGACTTGTCTGCCTTTTATTCACCATCTGTGTATTGCACAAATTTGTGTTTTTGTCTTTTAATTTATTCTAACCTTCCCATTATCTAGTCTGTCATTGCAACACTTCTGAGAAATTACTAAACTCCATGAAGTACAGACTAGACTCCTAGATCAGGTCATTTTATATCTTTATTAAACAATCTCATTAGAACCTCACCAGTGACAAAGGAGGAAACATAATGCCATCAGCAACCTTATAATGCTGCACTCTCCAAAAGTTACTGGTATTAGTGAACTCATCTTACTGCCAAAACCTTTTAAAATATTCTACAAGCTAATTTCATTGACTTATAAAACTTTGTACTAAGCTATTCATCTTGCATTATGCACTGAGGAACAAATACTACCTCAGGTTTCAGTTGACTGTGTTGCTGAGATACCACCCTGAGCTAATTTTCTATCTATTTTTATGTCCCTTAAGGATTTCATTAAGGTAGTAGAGCAGTCCCTATAAAATATTCATAACCTCTAGTAAACGGAAGTAATATCCCCCTATTCATTTCAGTTTGACACAGACACATGTTCGTAGCTGACATTATTTGCACAGATCCACAAATTGAGTTTTGCCAGTCAGAGCTCTGTTCAGGATATTTTATTGATATTGTTTTCTAAACTTCTGAATGATGCAAAGATTCTGCTTTATAAAAATAAGCACCTTACCAGAGCAGCAGCATGTGATAATGTGTATTCAGATATAACTTATGCACTTTCTTGGGGATTTTTGTGTGTGTTTTTTTGTTTGGTTGCTTGGAGGTTTTTTTTTCCTATTTCAAGAACTTTGGGAAATGTAACATCATATTCTTTCACCTATAACTCAGGCTTACTCATCACTGAGATGGAAATCTGTGATCTTCTGAGAGGTCCAGAAATGTGCAAATGAAACAGTTATAAGGAATAACACAAAATAACCATGCCTGGAACTTTAGTGTAAGGCAATACCTTGCTAGTGTTTCCCATGGATGGTAAAGTGTGTGTAATTCAGTTACAAACTCAGCTGTGGTTCAGACTGCAATTGTAGGAGCAGGCTCTTTGAAGTAGGTGTATCTGATTCTCATTTACATTCTTTATATAAAGGTGACATAATGCAAATGAGTTGAGCTGGCCTACTTAGCTGTTTGAAGTCAGGCATGTGTTCCTGTATCTTGCTGAGTAAGTTCCTGATGCTGCAGTTCATTGGCTTCAAAGCCTCTCTTTTGAATCACTGAGTTTTTCAGCTTTTGTACTGTTTTCAGTCTGAGCTTTCAGATATTCTTTTTTAACTGACCACCAATTGTGAATAACAATAGGCTTTTTTTTTTGCTTTCTCTTATGTGTTTGAGTGATTGTCTGTGATGTTACTTCATTATTATTTTAT
Organism: Hafferia zeledoni; assembly: GCA_035583235.1. Taxonomy (NCBI): domain Eukaryota; kingdom Metazoa; phylum Chordata; class Aves; order Passeriformes; family Thamnophilidae; genus Hafferia; species Hafferia zeledoni. The sequence goes on along the minus strand of JAWWEV010000004.1, from coordinate 22,658,302 downwards.
GCCAAGTTAATTGGTAAAATTAATTGCCAGAGGTATCTTTCAGAAGTAGCGAGACCCAGATTATAATGAATCATCACTTCCATAGGAATTTTCCAACTCTCTTATAAGAGGTGGGGCAGAAATTTCTATAAAGTTAGACATTGTGATTGCACTGTTACAGTGATCCCATGAAAATACTGAAAGGGATGGCTGAAACAGCCTAAAATGAGGAACAAAAAAAAAAAAAAGGAAAAGAAAAAAGATGTGGCATTGTTTCCTCAGGTGTAAGACACTTATTGATTATGCCATACAAGTTGGTGAAATTGGTAAGAAAAGAAATACTCATTTTGGAATATGCAGCCCCAAGAGGACACACTCTTGTCAGCAACATGGTCATGTTGGACAGTAATACTGAACATGTTAAGCTTTACCTTCATGAATCAATGTAAAACATTGTACAAGAAAACTGTGCTGGGTCATGATTATCTTACTGGAATGGCATGACTCAAGATGCTCAGATGAAGAGTAACCAACCATGTGAACTGTGGGTTGAGGAGCTTGCAAGAAGGACTGGCTGGTGAGCAGTGACTCCAATAGTCCCGAAGGACCATCAAACTGAGTTAAATAAACCTGATCTAATATTTAGAAAGGGAGATCAGAGTCTCTAGTGGACATAAAATCCATCACCACTCACCCCTAAGGAGCAGATCTGGGTGGTGATTAATGCCCACAAATTGGTGTGATGGCAACTGCAGGCTCCTCTCTAAACTGGGACACTGAAGGTGCCCAGGGCAGGGGTGAGTTTCCGTGTTCATCGTGAGAGGTTCTGGGTACATCTGTTTCTGGAAGCTCTGGGTGCTAATTATGTTAAGTATCTTAACGTTTTAGTTTGAGTTCTTCAATGTACCTTTGCAGTACTTCAGAGATTCTGAGTTTTGATATTTCAGTCAATTCATGTTCATTTAAACCTTTAAGGCAGTTAAAGAATCTCTTGCTGTTTCCCAAAGGCTTCCAGTGAAGTTATTATGTCTTAAATGCAGCGGGCTGGGCCACGGTTGAACACAGAGGTTTATTTTGGCTCATGGTAGCTTAGGTAATTACAAAAATTACTGCCAAATACCTCTCAGAGAAATAAGTGGTGAGGCACTTGTCAAAGCTGAACTCATCTTTGGGGGCTGTCTTAGCAGCAGAATAGTGTAAATGAGCTGCTATTATCCCTTGTGTAAGAAAATCCCTTCTATAAGGGGTGGGAGGGCCATCGCCCAGGGGAGGCTGTGAGCTTTTGGTATATGGGTGCTCACATTCCAGTTAACTTCTCCTTAGCAAGCTTTTCCTTTGGAGTCTTAGTTGCATCTGTTGTCTTTGTGCAATTGAAGAAACATAAAACTCACCGGGTTTTTCACTACATTTTCAGTCTAACTGTAAAATCTGCATGGAAGTTTTTAACAAATAGGTTAAATAGGTGGATGAGAATTCCTTGACTGCCTTTTTCAGGCATGTTTTACTCTGGGGGTAATGCCATAAAGTAACCTTGTTATCATGTAAAATGTGTAAGCTGAGTAGGATTGTGATTATTGTCCTCTCCTTATTTCAAACCCAGGATAGCTGTTACAAATACCTCATTTAGTCAAAGGTGAATGTAGGAAAAAATATATTCAACTGTTACAGGATTGGTATGGATAATTTGTCTCTGAAAATGAAGAGGAAGTTGCAGGATTGGACATTTTCTGAGCTACAGAGATTTTAATTTCATTTTGTGAGAGGCAGGAGAGAAAGATCTGACATGATTTTTAAAGCAGTAGAAATTACTTCCAAGTGTGTGACCAGCTGAACAAACAACTGTTATATTTGAAAAACCAATCCAGACTCTGATTTCAGTTTCTGTGACGAGAACTTACCAAAATTGCAGTGAGTGTGTTAGAACTGCTCCAGATTGAAAACTGAGTGGGAAAAAATGATTTGGCCTGCTGTGTGTTCATGGGGTGTGCTTTTTAAAGATAAATGTTATTTTGAAGACTTCTGGGGGAAAAGAATTGGTTATCAGCTGGATGTTAGATTTACGAAAATACTTTACTAATGGATTTATTATAAAAAATAAGCAGTCCTTAGTTTATAGATGAAAAATATCTATGCAATCCCTGGAGGGAAAGATGAATTCCACCGACCTACCAACAAGCAAACAAACTATAGTTTAGTTCATAACTTGTAAGAATGCAGTCTTATTCTTCTTCTGTGGCTAATAAATGCAGTCAGATAGTCTTTCAAAAACTGACAGTACTGAAAATGCTGCCATCCTTATGCTGCCAGCTTCCTAAATTTGAATGAATACATCTTTTCTGGTTTGAATGCAAATGATATTTGCCAGATGTGATCTGAGCTCTCATCATGTTCCATCAGGTTTATGTTGTGACTCAGATGATCTCTAAATCATGCACAAAACTTGAATGAGAAGGAAGAGTACAGACCATATATAGTATAAATAGGTGCTTTGAAATTTTTCAAAGTGTTTTATATATCATAACATGCATATCACAGAAATTTATGATGTTGCAAGTCATATGCACTGACATTTCCTAGTAGATTTTAGGCTTTTCAAAAGTAAGAGTAATGATTTCTTAAATGAAAGTTCTGTTGAACCTTGGGCCAGAATCTCAGTCAGTTTGCTTTGCTTTGCTGAAGGTCTTTTTGTAGGTGACTGATAGGACAACTAGCACCAGGAGAATTTTTTCTTTTCTAAGAAGTAATGAAGTCATTTACATCTGTCTTAATAGTTCTTAGGTCTCTCTAACCTATTTACTATGTTTGTTCAAAAACTTGGGATTGAAATGTAGCTCTGAAAACTGTCCAGTTAACTCTACTAGTTACCCATGAGAGCTGTTATAAAAGTGAGAGTAGTTGTAAAAGTGAGACTACTTGTAAAATTGAAAATTTATGTAGGAAGAAGGATTCCATGTGTCATAAATCATAACAAGCACTGCAGTATCCAAAAAACCTAAGTGCTTTCTAGTAAAAATACTTTTAAGCTGTGCTTGCCTGAAGACCAAACTGACAGCATGGATTCTTATACTTGGCTAGTTTCTTGGTGACTCACAGGGTCTGTACATTACTTTCTGCCTTGTTCTACACATTTGGCTAAATCTAAACCACTTTAAACCAGCACAGAATTCATATTTCTGAGTAAACAGAGGAGCCATTTTCAGAGTGCAGTTTTCTGTTTTGTGTTGAATTATGAGGTGCTTAGCTGAGAAAATGCCTTTTATTTCTATCACAAATCAATATTTGTGTAACTATGTAGAGGACAGTGCTGTGTGCTGGTGGAAAGCACAGCTGAGCAATGGTCAGGCAGTCACTGCTGACATAGCTCTCATCTGGGTTCTGTCCCAAAGCCAAAGTAATGCTCTTGCTTCAGATCAGAGTCCTTTTTGTGAACTGTCAAACAGCTAAATGTTTTGGGGGTTTTTTCCTACCAGCTGTCCTATATTTCAACTCTTATTTTTATTAGCATTAGAATATTTTTCCTCATTTCAATTTAAATTTACTCTTATCTACACATTCTGGCCTTGACTGACGTACTTTACCTTACATAGTTCCCTCTGTTCAACAGGTTTCATTTCATATATTTATTTTTATACTGTTTCTTCACTTCCATAGATGAAGTGGAACCTTTTTGTCTTTGCATTTAAGATCATTACTCGCAGTTCTATTTACCCTTGTTGTCTTCAGCAGTTAATATGTCTTTATTACTTTTTGGAGAAGCATTCATAGTTCATGTTGCTGAAATACTTGTAAATGTCTTGAAATTTTCTTAATTTTTAATTTGCTCTTTGCAAGAGGGATTTTTGCTAATAAAAACTATAAAACATACTATTATGGATCAGGGAAATGTTTTTTCTTGAAACTAATTTTAAGTAGTGTCTGTCATCACTGGTTTATAACTGCACAGTTCTTAAAGGATTAACATGGTCATTTTAGTCTGAACAGTTAGAAGCTCATTAGGGGATTTCAACATCAAGTCCATATGTTATATTGGAAATCTAGCATACAATTTCCTAAAGCATCCTCATAATTTTTATTATTATAAAATCTCAGCTATTTGGAATATCTGTTGCCTCAATTCTGGTGATTATGATGCCTTGTGGTGTTTATTAAACATATTGAATGTGTAAAGCAGATGTCAGTGCACAACAAATTAAAAAAACAGGGTTTGGCAGCACAGTTCAGTCAAGTGCACAGTTTTACCTGAGGGTAAAACATGTGCTCTAGTCTTGACTCCTTGCACCAAGAGTAAATCATGTGAACAGAGCAGCTTAGTAGGGCTTCACAGTATCTTTATTTTAGGCTGGCATGGGGGAGAATAAGGAGAAAATAGCAGTGGGTATGGGCATTCCTTCCTGGATGCAATGAGTCATTGCATAAAACATACAGAAAGGCAGGATCAATTCTGCAGTAACTGGGCTGAAGAGGTGCAATCAGTGCTTGGTTTGGAATCGTGTTCCTGCAGCAGCAGTTGGGGAATGGCTGTATTCCTGCCCCACAGCACAGGAGGACACTGGAAGCCAAAGGGATGGCTTGGTTATCTGGATACACAAAGACATGAGCCTATGATAACAAGAAAGTAGTTTGTCTGTCATATGTGAAATACAGGAATTTATAAGCAAGATAACTGGAGCAGCACCCACAGTATCAGAATTTACGCTGGATTAAGTTTTAGTATTGTACACTGAAATTTAAGTCAGCATCTTGGTACCATGGATCAGTGTTTTGAATCCAAATTAGCCCTTAAGTATAATTCAGCCAAAGATTCCTTTGGAACTTCTGCCTCTAATAAAATGAAATCATTATTTTTGCTTTGTTTTGTGAGGGTTTTTTTGGTGTGGCTTTTGGGGGACACTTTTATTTTTTGGTTTGCATTAATCTTTATTTTTAAAAGGAATAAAACAATAGTATTTTTTTATTTTTTCCCCAAATTTCCTCTTTATCTGCTTTTTAAAATCTACCTTACAAGGAGCTCATTAACAGAGGAATGTGGAGGAAACTCATGTGCAATGTCAATAAAGCATTTAAAAGAAAAGCAAATATTTAGTTATGATTCATTAAATTTCCATCTGATTCTGCCAAGAGGTTTACTGGTCTAATTTAGATTGATAGACTTTATAAATGAAATAAGTAATTTGACCCTCTCCCCAAATATTTAATACTTTCTATAATTTCTTTTACAAGCTCAACTAAGAGAACTAGGAAGCACATTATTAAGTGACTTGAATAGTCATAGAGGTTTTAATTAGAATACTCATAGAGTTTCTTATTAGAAATTTCTTTATGAAAGAAGTTCTTGTTACTTTCCATCTCCATTATTCATTAGTAGTTCTTACTTGAGATAGTAATTTGGTTAGTGCTCTATTATATTTCTTATTTAGGTTTTGTGAGAGTATTATTTTGCCAAGTACTTTTTACACGAAAATTTCAGATCCATTCTAGAGTTTTTCAAATGACAACAGTTGGTTCTGTAACACCCCCTGATTTAATTACTTGTAAGACACTGCTAAATCCATTAGTGAATGTACTAATGAGTATGTGGGAGGAATGGCAGTAATTTTACCAAAAAAATTTGCAGTTAAAATTATTTTTTTTCTTATTTAATATGCAGTTGGATTGGGAAAGCAAAAATATAACTTTTCATGTTTTGCTATATTTCCAAGGTGAAAAGATTAATAAAACAATTATTTTTCATGTCTAGTATATGGTTACTGTAGTGTTTATGAAGCTACAAATTTGGTTCTCTGTTAATCAACATATTAGAAAAAATGCAGGTAAATACAATATCACTGTTATGAATCATGAAATTTCAATCAAGGTATAGCAGAAAGTGTTATAGAGGTTCTTGCATTTATAATATTTCTTAAATTGACTGCATCTAAGGCATTTAATTATGTTTAGAAATAGGAGAATTTTATTACAGTGGAAAAAAAATTAAACCGTAAAATCATACACTTTCAAATGGAAATTACTAAGTAGCAGGATTTAAATATGAGAAAGTAATTGTTGCTCACTTTAATAATAAATACAACGATTCTAGTAAATATTATCCTATTGTAGTAAATATTACAATTCCCATGTTAGGAGTGCTGTGAAACACTGAGTTTCTGTAGCTGTTCCCTCGGCCCCGCCCGGGCTGTGCCGGACCCTGCTCATACAGAGTGGCTGGAGGAGGAGCAGCTCGAGGGAGGGCAGTCTGGGAGGAGCTAGGGGGTTGTACAGCCCTCATGGCTTTAAGTTATGAACCCTCATGACCCAAATGGTGAATAAGTGAATTCATGTAGTAGACTAGTCTGGATCAAAGGGGGTTGAGCACCTGTTTGGTATAGAATCAGTTGGGTTGGAAGAGACCTCCGAGATCAAGTTCAACCCTTGATCCAACCCCGCTGTGATCACCAGATCATGGCACTCAGTGCCACGTCCAGTCTCACCTTAAAAACCTCCAGGGTCG
>JAWWEV010000004.1:22505279-22650778 GCA_035583235.1 Hafferia zeledoni | reverse complement strand
CTGGGCAGGCCATTCCAATGCCTGACCACTCTCTCTGTAAAGAACTTCTTCCTGATACCCAACCTAAACCTCCCCTGCCCATGCCTTCTTGTCCTACTGTTGGTTGCCTGAGAGAAGAGACCAACCCCCACCTGGCTACAACATCCTTTCAGGTAGTTGTTGAGAGTGATAAGGTCTCCCCTGAGCCTCCTCTTCTCCCAGCTAAACAACCCCAGCTCCCTCAGTTTTTCCTTATAGGACTTGTGCTCGAGTCCTTTCACCAGTTCTAGCTGTTCTGTGTCCAGTGTAGACTATTATTACTGCCTTAATTTCACTGCAAGTAACTGTAGCAATAACAGCTAACCCTTCCTTCTCTCCTTTTGCATCCTCCTGTGGAGAATGGAGACAAAGGAAAGAAAGGCAGCAGCATAAGAGCATGTGTCAGTTGTACTTAGCAAGTATGGTGTGTGAAAACCACCAGCTGTGAGGGGGTTTGTGGGGTCTGGTGCTTTTTTCACCATGTTTTATCAGCATTTTATCACTCATAGGTACAAGTTATCCCAAATCTTGTTTCAAAATACACTTGCTGGTTATGTAGTCTGAGTGTGAGCATTTAGGTTTTAAAATGGTGGAAGTCTTTTTTCCTTTCAGAACTTTGTGCTAGGAGATTCAGAATTATCCAGGACAGCGTCAGTGTATTTCTCTTCAGTAGATTTGCTTCAGCACAGTCCTACAGAGTCTCCAGAATCCCTGAAATCTCCTTTTCTGTCTGTGGTGCTCAGGTGTTGAACCTAAATAGTGAGATGTTTTATGCAGCTATTGTTTTGTTAGTAAAGCAGCTGTCCTGTACCTTCAGGACTGACATCTCCCAGCCACATAAAATCCTATGCAGCCTGATGGAAGAGCACATCACAATTTACAGGGGTGCAGCATTTGTAATTGTTTTAGTCTTACTGTTTCAGAAAAGTGAAGTTAGATTTGTTGTCTGTAAGGAAAACAGACAAGCAAATAATTAACATGCTATAGTGCCATCTAGAGACCCCAGGAGATCACTGTAAAGTATCTTGACACCTAACTTGGAGATTGACTCTACCTCTGGAAAGCTGAAATCCATAATATGGTAGTTCCTATTCTGTAGCATGCTCTGCTCCCTTTAGGAGCAATCACCAGCATATGAATTCTTGTTGCTTAAAGAAAAAAAAATACAACCCCCTCAATTTTCCTCTTCTTTTACTAGGTGCTCTGAACTTAATTTAGCAAATTGTTCTTCCTGGATGTTCAAGTCTCCCAAAGCTATCATCAGCTCTAGTTATTACCATCTATTTTTCCTATATTTTCATTGAAATGTCCTTTTCTATAGTTGTTACAGTTGCACTGTACATAGCTGCAAGATTATGGCACTTATCTCTCTCTATGGACCATGCAATTGCCACTTCCAGTATTTAGTTTCAAGAGGACACCTGTGAGTGATCCAGCCAGCTATGGCTGCAGCCCACGGGCTTTGTCATTGTGTCTCAGGGTTCATTTGCAATGTAATAATAGTGGAGTCACTCTGTGTATTACACCTCATTATTATATATATGTTTTTATCCCTACAGAGGAACTCAGTATTCTTTGTTGGTGTACTAATCTAGGAACACTAGGATCTTTTAAGGTGATGTAAAGGTCATAATAATAATCCTTTTAGTTATATTATTCTGTCAGACATCAGGAATTTTTTAGGGGTGGGACTATCCTTTAGAAAAGAGCAGTCAAGTTTTGTTTCTCTGTGTACAGAAACATTGTAGGAGACCCAGAAAACACTCTAACAATGCTTACAATTTTCCTTTACCTCATGTCTAACCTCTAGCTTCGGTATAACTCCTAGGATTTTAGTGTAGTTTTTCCAATTTTTTGTGGAGAACTGAAAAAGAACAAAAATACACACACACACATATATATATAAAATTCATGGCAGTGTATAATATAGTAATGAGCCTGTGGTATTGGAAAGTGGTGGTATTCCATTTACTGTTGCCTCTTTATGTTTGCATAATTACATGGTCTATTACGAAATTATTTTCCTGTGAGAGCTGTTGGACACAGAAAAGGCAACAGGAGAGTAGAAGCTCAGCTGCTGCATCCTGAGCACTTTTAGCAGCAGCTGTAGCTGCTAAAGATTATTTAAGTTTGTGCCCATTGGTGAAAAATACTAACTTCTCCTTCCCTTTAACTTCTCTTATATGAAACCTTTATCAACAGGAATTCTTTAAATCCCCTGAGAAATTGTTGCTCAGTTGAATTCAACAGTTTTGTCACCAACAACAGTAAACAGGTTATTTTTTTCCCTGTATATTCCTACAGTCAGTATGATCCTCACCTGCAGTACCTGCCAAGGTACACTGAGCACTTAGGATGTTATTGAATGTTTTTCAAGCCATCTACATAAGAAACAATTGGAACTGCAAGACAGTTGAATCTGCCCTTATTAGTACCACTGCCCATAGTGCATTATACACTTAAAGGCCAAAACCGAATAATCTTTGTCCTTAATATTGAAGTATTTTTCAGTAATAATCTATGTGATGTTACAAAATAGGTTGTGTCTTTTATGTAATTAAAGAATTGCCTATATGTAATCTATACAGACCCGCTCACAGAAGTTATTTGAGGTGTACAGGCCTTTGCTAGGTTAGACATCTCTGGAGAAAAATAAATGTCATTGATTTTTAACAAGAAAAAACTCAGGAAAAAGTCCATTCGTCCTATGCTACATTTTACTAACCTGGTATGAAAGATATTTTTAAATTAAAATAGGATTGTAGTCTTCTCTCTGTGTGCAGTAATTGATTTAATAATAGCAAGTTGCTCTTAGAACAATTACATTTTCAAGTTGAATATAAATAAGTTAGCAATAAAAGGAAATGTCTGTTTGTTCAGATAATTGTAGTATGTATTATATATATAACCTGAGTTCTTTCAAACTCATCCATTGCAAATAAACTGGATTTATTCACTTTAGTTAGAGGAAAAGTGCTATATAAATAAAATCTAAAAATGCTCACTGGTTAGACCATGTCTTAAGAGTCATGCTAATACTTTATTTTAAATACTGCTAATTATGTCACTTCAATTAATCCTTTGGAAAACAGATTTCCCTAGATGCTTCATGACTTCTTTATTTTTGAGGCTGGGATGCAATTACACTAAAGACTAGTGCAGCAGATGTCACAGAAAATATTTTAAATCAACTAGTTCTTCAATAAATACTGTAATGGTGAAGTGAATTTGGACATCAAATTATCAGTAATAAATCTTAACTGAGCTGCTAAAAGCATAAGTTACTAATAGTGACTAAGATCAAATTCTGTCTCGAATTACCTGTATGGCTTCATTGTTAACAAAATATCTGTTTTTCATTAGTTTTATAGAAGTCAGTATATTAATGGTGGAGGTAAGGTTTGATTTGCATTGAGTTAGGGTAACTGGCTTTATGTATTCAGTGACTTGAGTGGATGCTCTTTTGAGCACAGGGTTTACATGTGACTGTTACCAGAGCTTCAATGTCTGCAGTGATGTGTGTGAAGTGGCCTGCTGGGTCTGCAGCTCTTGCTTTCTGTGGATAATGGAGAAGCAAAAGTAGCATTAAAGTACTTCTGTGCTCAGCCTGGTCCAGGCTATTGGGTGGCCAGCTGGGCTGTGCACAGCCTGTCCCAGCAGTGCCTGGCACCAGTTGGTGGTCCCTGAGCTCTGCAGCTGTGGCTGGGTGGTGTGAGTGTGCAAGGATGGTCTGTGAGCTGCACTGCCCATGAGTGTGTGCACAGTGCAGGCTTGTGTTGTGAATCCACCCCTGCACACAAACATCCCTGGTGTCCTGCTAGCTTGGTGCTCGGGCTAATGTCACTGACAGACTGATGCTTTGGGGTTGCAGTCATGTGAACTTCCTGAAAACCTTTCTGTATCAAGGAAGTTTAGGAATTTTGTTGTAAAGCAAAACCAGTCAACACCCAAACTGAGACTCTTGTGAGTATTAATCTAGAGTGTCATGTTTCATTTCAGTCTCGAGTCAGATCTGTAGAGTCCCATTAATAGACCTAGTAGGCTGTTATTGCAAGGGATTTGGTCAGCCTTACATCTGATCATCTGTTATTTTGTGTTGATTAACCCAGTTCCCATCTAGCTGGTACAGAAAGGTATCTGTGATTTGGCAGCATTTGCACTCCAAGCTCTGATGTAAAAGGCTTGGAAGAATCAATGAATCTGAGGAGACTTAGTGTCTCCTAATCTTCCTTTGCTGTCTACTCTGTTCTGTGTAATGCCTTTATCTTCTTTTGTCTCATTTGAACATTATTTGCATAAAAAGAAAATTACACTACAGCATTGTAGGAAATTACATGAAACACTAAAAAGTTTATGGAGAATAATTTTATGCTCTTGACAGTGACAGCAAACCTGACACCTCCCAATACTGTACTGCAGTGGTTGTGAAATGTAACAACTGAAACCCAGCAGCAAAACCCACCTCCTGTACTAGTGACCTCACTGGCTATAGGATTAAATCCAGTAACTGTTAAACATGGAAAATGTTTATGGAATGCAATTTTACAATGAACTACTGGAAAATAGAACTAACAGAAACGGAATATGCAGTTATTCAGACATCACTGTTTGTAAGCACTTCCTGTGTTTCCCAGTTTACTTTTAACAGCAAATTTTTCCTCAGACTGAAGCAAAAAATGATAACACTAGTTTCATAAAATTTAACTAATTTTTTTTTATCATTTCATCAGGAATGCCTTGTAAGAAAAGTGAAATGTTGAAAAGATTCAGTCAATTCATATTTGACTTGGCTGTTTTAAAATGACGTGTATTTGTTTATCTCAAATTATGGTTTCTCAGGCAACCTATTCAAGCCTTTCTTACAGCTTTTAATATTTTTTCCTACTGTGAAATACAATTTTATAGCTATTTACATGCTGTTTTCAGTGGAACATTTAAATACTTGCAATAGATCCCTTACCAAATTGGTAAATAAATGTCATTAAATCCACAGCTTGTTGCCTGACATGTCCAAAATGTTATACTCTCATGGATTAGAACAGTGTTCAGATGAACACTAAAATATATCATGTTTATAAAACTGAAGTTAATCTATAATCTTACAAATATTTTTCTTCAAACCACAGGCAGAGTAATTGGCTATGTTATTTTAATAAATCCTCTGTGGGCTAGAGAAATAAGGAAAGCTCTGTTCTTCTACTTATGAATCTAAGTGTGAATGTAGCTCAATCCTTGACGTGTTCCAAAACACCTGAGAACTGATTGTCATGTGTGGCCAGAAGATGGCTGGAACTGCAAGTTTGTTCAGAGATGTGTATAATACATCTCTAATTTGGATAAACGATTCTTGTAGGGGGCTGAAATGGCTAAACCAAGTCAGAGGCATCTGTGTCATGTAGATATCCGTACTCTGTTTAGGCAACAGCCCTTCCCATCCCAGCAGTTTGTGCTGTTTCTCCCAGGTGAGTCTTAAACAAAAGCAAAGAAACAGAAAAAATCCACACTACACAAAAGGCCAAAATATACCACTTAATTTCTCCACCAGTTTTGTTATTTTTTGGCTTCTCTTCAAGTCTGAAGAAACTAGTTGACAAAAAAAGGACAAAGATTTGGAGATTTGACTTAGTTGAGGTGATATATTTAATGCAGTTGGGCTAAATTAGCTTTTCCCTTTACCACCACCTCCCCTGTTTTTCTGTGCTCTCTTTGCTCGTTACTATATATTCTGTGTGTTTCAAAAATAATGTCAAAAGCCTATAATCCATCTGTTAAATTAGTTAATTCCTTTATGTTGATGAACAGGTGAGGTTTTCTCCTTGTTTGAGTAACTGAAAATGAGGAAGACATCTATCCGGCAATAATAATGGTAATTTGCTACCACTTCTTAAAATGGTCAGGTCCCCAGTATACATTTCTAACTCATTGATGAGGAAAGAAGAACAACTGTGTAGCTGGTCACAGTTTCATCCAAGTTGCTCTTTTGCCTTTTTTTTTCTTTTTTCTTTTTTTTTTCTTATAGATTTGGTGTCTTGAGTATTGTGCCTATTGTACCTTTTACCCTATCCTGTATTTTACAGGCAGCCTTCTGGTCTACTTGCCAAAATTTTTGTAGGTAATTGTCTTATTTCATTTGAAGATATACAGTCATTACTTTAGACATCTTCAAATATATTCTCCCCACAGTTCAAACAGGGTTCTTTCATTTCTTCATCTCAGCCTGATTTTGTTTTCAGGATTTTTTGACACATTTTGACTGTTATGTTCATGGTGGGCATAACAGGAAAAAAAAAGGGAGGGGAAGAATTAAATTTAGGGATGTGCATTATATTATGTTAAAATACAATTAAATGCATGACTGACACATTTGCAATGTTCTGTAGAGAGTTTTATGAACACTCTCCATTTAATCTGCAAGTCTCACTATGAAAGATTTTGCAGTCTTTTTTCTGAAGTGGTCTAATTTTCCTCCATTTTAAAGGAAGTTGGGAAGTGCAAAAGCTGCACTGTTTAGCATGTCACAATGTTCCCCAGCAGTACCGAAACAATCTGTCATACAGACTTGTCAATATTCCTGGCTCTGAAGAAACATATTATACATTCCCCGTGTTTGTGACTTTATTGATCTTTTGTCATTCCCACAGAGTGAAACTGATATTTTCTAACAAAATGTAATTTGCTGGAACAAACAAGCAGTCAAGTGCTGATGAAAAGAATTCTAGGAAATGGCCACTGTGTCTACATTGGAGTTACGGGGGCCTGTTCTGCTTTGTATGCACTTTGTGATGCTCGTGGCCTTTATTAGCACTGTGCCTTTTAATTAAAAATAACTACATTTTCAGTTATTAGCTTCAATGTTCCCAAGCTCATTAATTGGACTTTTCCAAAATTCTGATAGGAATTAGTCATCTGACTTCCTCTGAATTTTAATAGCATTTTGATACATGCTCGCAGCCATAAAATATTTCCTAAAAGAGGCTGTTAGCTGGTGTAGCTGTTTGTATGCATGTCAGTTTTGTGCTGCTCAGGGATGAACTGCGTGAAGGAAACTGGATTTTCAGAACTGACACTGGGCTCTTAATCTAAAATATTTGTAGATTCCTGGTTTGTGAGAAAATTAAGGTGTTTATTAGAGAAACCGAGGCTTTGACCTATGCCTGTGAGAAAAGCAGAAAGCCCACACTGATAGTTTAGTGATAACAGCCTGGCACAGACCATAAACAATGGTTTGTTTGCATCAGTCTTTGCAGTGCTAAACTGTCCTGTGCCCTTTTTTGATGTTAAGTTGTATTTGTATGCATGCTTAAAAAAGAAGGAAGGCATGTTATGTTAAATAAGAGAGAAGGCACATTCTGCTTTGCCCTTCAGCAAACAACTTTGAAAACAGGACAGAGTGACCAGGCTGAGTCCAGACAGTTTGGGTTTGTTTTTTTTTTTTTTTTTTTTGGTTGTTTGTTTTTTGGTTTTTGGTTGTTTGTTTTTTTTTTTTTTTTTTACCATAATTCATACGTATTTCAGGAACAGAATTAAAATTAGGTCTCGTACAAACTACCTCTATTCTGGCAATGTTGAACTGTTTATTGCTCTGCTCTTTCTGAGTGATTAATAGGAATATTGCTTCTGTAGCAAAACCGTTTTGCTTGACATGTGAAAAAAGGTGGTTATGTTTGCTCCTGGTTAGGAACAAGCTTGTTCCTGACAAACTTGTTCTGCTGTTGAGATGTTATGGGAATGAGAAATAAGTGAGCAGTAAGAAGTGAGTTACCTGCTTCTGCTGAAAGTAGTAAAAATGGAAGATGGCTGATATGTTTTAACAGTGGTAGAGCTTAGATGGTATCTTAAAGCTGAAAAAGAAAGAGAAGTAAAAAAAAGAAAATGTTTTTTTCATTTTAATGCTATAATTGGAAGACTCAAGTATTAAAGACTACTTGAAGAAATAGAGAGAAATATTGAAATATTTTGATGCCTGTGCTCATTAAGCATTGAGAACTAAATTAAGAAAAAAATGGAAATAATTCCACTGGTTTCTGTAAAGCACTACAGTGTGTTAACTCCTCTTAGTTTATTTATGTAAAGAATATTATACAAATTCCTTTTTTTTGCTCTCAACACAAAACCTAAACAAATATAAGAACATTAACTTAATATTATTTTTGGTCCCTTAGGGCCTCTTTATTAATCATATCACTGGTTCTCATTTCATTGGTGTTTTTATTTCAGTCTTTTTTCAGGCATCTTTGACATTATTACTTTCACTTGTGGTGACTCTTGTTTTGATTATATTTGTATTACTTTTTTGTTATTTAGTGTGAAGCACCTTTAAATGGTAATCAAGTGGTTCTCCTGGTAGTTTTTTTTTTCCTTGGTTCACTTCCAAATCTAACAATGTTCTTGTCTCTCTTAAAGATGTTAAATGTCTGACAGCAGAAATAAGACCATTAAGCCTAATCTGTTTGTAACTGCTAGGAACCCTGCTATAATTGGTTATAAGGTTTGACTTCATGTTAGTTACTCATTAATCTAACTTTAAAGAAACCCATTTTGCACAGGCAAATTTGAGACTCAGTCAACTCAAGGAATTCACAAGCTGACTGCTGTTTTCATTTATCACTGTTAAAATTATCTGTAATGTTAGAGGAAATGTTATCATGCTCTTTTCTTTCCACAAATTTGCTGAGGATAGGGCAGACCTCAGGGAGGTCTTTTAGTGGGCTGTTTAAGCCCAGCCTCTGGCCCTCTCTTCTTTCCTGTGGCCATTGCTCTTAGCTCTGTAAGGTCTCTGAAGACACTTAAGACTCAATTCTGGGATTTGATACCTTTGTCTGATGCCTTTGGCTCAGGTCCTCCCCTGAGATCCTTTGTGTTTAGGAAAGAAGAATGCAAAACCTGGGGCTGTTGCTTGTACCATCCTAAAACTGAAAATTCCTAAGATGGAATTATCCTACATAAAACAAACAAAATAAATAGAGAATTCTGTGTTGTTCTATTACCTTTCTTTTCCAGTTGATATTTATATTTCTGTAGTTCTGCAAGTACACTTGCAAATAGAGATACAGTGTGTTTCCTCAGGAAAAAACTGTATTTGGGAGGGGCAATGGAATGAGGTGGTTTTCTTTTCTTATAGATAAGTGAACTGATTTAAAAGTAGGAGACAAAATCCTGACTAAAAGGAACTTACTATTTTGTGGGGACAAGATGTTAAACCTGTAGATTCTGTCTTACTTCACTGCATATGGCTGTTAATTGGATACAGTTGGGACATCAGGTATTCCTTGAGGCTTCTCTGGGTCCACACCTATCAGCAGAAACATAAAAAATGAACAGTCACTGCTCATTTGTCTTATGTAATGCATTCCCACATTTCCTTAGTTAATGTTTACATATTGTTCCAGAACAGATTATGTTTTGCTGGTGTATTTCTGTAGCTTTCTCTGTTTGACATGTGAGTTAAGCAGTATCACTTCCAATAAACAAAAATATTTATGTCAGGTAAGCTGCAGCAGGAAGAGAAAAATCAGCTATGACTTGATTAGATTTTGGTTTAAGCTAAAAGCTGAGATTTGGTTGAGTCACAGCAGGTCAACTTGAATCACACATGTGGAGGAAATGTAAAAATTTGATCAGATTTTTTAAATAAGTTATTAATGCAGAAGTCAGTTTAATAATCCTCCCTTTGAGAGGTTAAAAGAACTCTCATTATAAACACACACACACTGAACTCAAAAATAATCTGGGAATATTTACTGCAAAGTCTAATGTCATTCTCTGGGGTGGGTGTGGCTTGTCCAGCCATAAATATTGTCCTCAGTGAGTTCTGAATTAAATGTGTAATGGTGCCAGTCATGGTTTTCAGTCTTCTTGTGTTTGCTCCTTAGTGGTGCATTTTGTAGAATCCAGTCCTATTGCAATTTGAACTAACATACAGTATATTGATGTATTTATTCAGATCTGAAATTAATAATAAAATAAAAACAAAACAGAGTCCAAGCCCTTCAACAATTAACTCTAAAACTAATTTAATATTATTGTATATCTTGTATATAATAAGAATTCCAGGAAAGAGAACAACTACCTGATCTGACTTAGCAGATGAAGGCAGCAATTTGCCACAGTGATTGCCCTGTGAAATTAAGTAAAACCTGGAAAGTCATACCCAAGAATTGTATCACCCAGTCAGGGAAATGCAGTGGAAATTCTTTGGTGTGAACAAGGAAGAAATGGACCATAGTGCCTGCCTAATTGCATTCCTGGTGGTGTTTTAAGTTACGATTCTTATTCTGATTTTGAAGTCGTTAAAAGCTGAATAACAGATTTAAAAAAAAAAAAAACCAGACTTTTTCAGTAAAGGTAACTTGAGAGAACTGATCCAACTGAAGTTTCCTTTAGACATGAGTTCATCTTTAACCTTTTTTTTTAAGGGCGAATACAAATGTTCTCATGTAAACTCTCTTCCCAGGCTTGTTTTTTGTCTATGCCTTAAGTGTATAGAAGTGTGAAAAAAGGAGTCAGAAAGAGGGCCATAGTCTGATTTAAGGATGTGAAGGAAGTATGCAATAGGAAGTGCCTGAAAGGAAATACTTGAAAATGGGAAGAGTTGGAATCTTCTATCCTATCCGGGTCAGAAAGGGACAGGGTTCAGTAAAAGCCATCTGAGCTTTATATTGTTGCAACTTTTCTTGACCAGAGAGTTGTTGATGCAGTGAAGGATTTTTTGATAGTATGGTACAAGCTCATTAAATGCTTTGTAAGAATTACTTCAATACTTTGGATGGAGAGTTCTGTAAATTTTTGTGATAACTGCAGACCCTAGGTTATTATTTTGTTGCTTTGTACAAAATTGCATTATTAGGTTCTTCAGCCATCTGCTGTAGGACAGCAATGCATAAAAAATGTCAGCAAAAAACGCAGGGTGTTGGTTTGGGCATGTTTATGGATTGCAAACACGTGTTTGACTTCAAAGTGGTCAGAAGTCATCTTTTGCAAAGTTAATTAAAAATAAAAAAAGCATGCTCCCTAATGAATATGACACAAGCCATTAAAGCATTAAATTAGATTTGCATGCTATGTCACAGCTGGCATCCTGCACACAGGAAGGTGAAGAGCAGTTTGTGTCTGGGAAGATCCTGAGTGATCTGTCAGCCTGGAAGAGAATAGTTTATGCTTTGCAGGTTCTGGTGTTCGTGGGTGCGACACCACTAAACACAGATCAGTGAAGGGATTTACATTCCAAGGAGTTGGAGTTCAGTTCAAGGTGCTCAGCTCAACTGTTTCCTCTTGTGGAAGGGCAGAGGGATACCCTTGGAACACAATCCATACTAGAATGGCGATAGTATAGGGACTTAGTGGAAATGTCATCAAAGGACAGTTTTCCCTTTTGGCCTGAGAAGGAGCACCCGTGTCAAAAACCTACCCAGCTAATGTGAACAGCAGAAAAAGAGAGTTTTATTCAAGTGTATTAAACAACATCAAAACAAGGATTCTGTGTAAAAGAAATCACTATGCAGTGTTTTACCATAAGTCTCCTGTACAGATCTGCTAAACATCATCATAATGTAACTTTGAATGCAGTAAGTCCTGATTTTAGTATATATCTTCAAGTATGACCCTTTATGCAATTCTGGATATTACTTTTCACTGATGCTCCTTTTTGCAGGTCAATATTATATCTAATATTTTTGGTAGAATACTTTTTTCAGGGGTTCACTGCTTTCTCTATGAGCCATTATCTATTATTTCACTTAGAATGCAACAAACACAAGAACCCCCACTCAATCTGAAGATCCAGGCTTTTCTTATCACTACGGTTTTAGACAGAGGAAGGATGAAGTCTCTTTAATAAAAACAAAAAATTTGTTAGTTAATGCTTGAAATGGTACTTTCTAAAAAGACTGTAGATAATTTAATGGTACGAAAATGGCTTCTATCTTTATGAGCATACTTTCTGATATTTGGAGGGGGGAGAAAACTGAAGACAGAAGAGTAAAGAGAAGACATTTGTGACCAGGTGTGCCTTAATATGCATTAAGTTTGCCCCCTGTGAAAATTTTAATGCAGTTGACCAGAAAAGGTTTTAAATATTGGAGACTCTAATACAGTAGATGTTTCTGTACTTTATATTAGAACAAGCAAAAGCAGCATTAGCACAAGGATTTCTTTGAGAAGTGGCTGAGTGGTTTCAAATGCTGCATGCAGTACAAGCACCCAGACTGCATGCATTTGGCATGTTACAGGAATTATTTTGCTTTAAGAAGGATTAGTCAGAAACCCAGGAGCAGGGCAGTGGTGACCCAGAGCTGCTCATTCCCTCCATGCACACACAGGTTGTGTCCAGGCAGCTGAGCACCAGTGCAGGCACAATTCATCCAATATAACCCTTCAGCAGAACATTCCAATGTCTGCACAGTCCCACTGAAGCTTCCTTTTAACTGTGAAGAGATTGCTGCTTAGTGTAGTGAGTTGGGAATGTGTATAGATTATACAAACAATAGTTTATACTTTAAATATTCATGGTTTATATAGCTGCAGTTTAAAACTTGTACGGTTTGAATTCAGAATACAAAGGAGCCCATACTCTAGAGCTGTTTACTTGTTTGCCTAAATTATTTGCCTATTTTTGTTTACTTTTTTGCTTGAGTTGGGGTTATATTTACTTCTTAAAAGTGTTAATTTTACTGATTTGTCAGATAGTACTTTAATGGAGCCTATGTTTCAAAGAATTTGTCAGTGTATCGCTTAATAGCTGATCTTTTGAAATTCTTCTTAAAAGTGAGACACTGAATATCCTTTTCTGAATTTGCATTATAATAAAGATGTTAAAAATCTGAACCCAGGTTTTTTTAATTGTCAAGGCATACAATTTATTTTCTCTATTTGTGACTGAAAAAAACTCCACTCAAAGAGAATGATAATATTTTTCACACTATAGAAAGAGCTTCTCATGTATGAAAGTGCCCCTTACAATGAGAAGGATTTAATTACAAAAAGCAGACTAAATGCACTTTTACAGATTTTATAAAAGAATACCATTAAAAAAGCCCCCTAAACTTGTCTTTGAATAGGGAAGATGGAGGTAAAACATTTTAGCATCTCTTATCCGGCCTTCAATATTCCCTTTTGTTATCTGACTAGAAGAAATTTTCCATTTTTCTTTTGTGAGATTCATGAGCCTTACTAAATGTCAGGTCACCCAAGGCAGAACCTTTTTTGGCACTTTGAAATAAGAATATGAATGCTTTTTTCACTTTTAATATGGGTAATGATAAAGAGAGAGATGAATGCCAGAACCTGCAACCGTACCTTCAGTAAAGAGGTGTACATTTGCTGTAGAGCTGGGACTTGCAACAAGATGGACTCCTATTGTTAAACAGTTCCCAAGGTGAAACTCCATCAAAACGTGCTACTGTTTGGGGGATTTTTAATTGTACTGTACTGCAAAAAGTTCAGATTCACAATATTTTTGTATTCACACCAATGGTGCCATAGTGATGCAGTGTGTGTTTCTTTTTGAAGAAAAATTCTGATCTGTAGATCATCAGCATTTATATTTTACCTTTAACATAATGAGAAGATCCTCAGGTGTTTTTAAGAAATCCACACTGCCCTTTGCATGACTGAGCTGAGTTTGTGCTACATTGTATGAATACACATGAAATGACATTTGGGAAAGCAGGTGATTGAAGTATAAAAGTTTTTCAGGAAATCTGTAACAGTTACATCTGACTTGCATATTGTGCTGCTGTATCACAGTGTCAGTGTCTGGTTTCATTTGTAACTTAAGCATGAAGTGCTTTGGTCCTAAAAAACAAAAAAATATTAAGACTCTGACATTATTTTGACAACTGTAACTGTAATTTCAATTTCAGTATTGAAATGCCTTTTAAAAAGGAAGCACTTGGAATGTTTCAGCAATAATAACACAATATTCTGAATTCATAGGTGAAAATGCCCCAAGGCCTCTAGTTTCTGTGAAAACAAGTGAACATAAAACCATAATTTAAAATTACTATTTCTTGATTGGATACAACAAAAATTATTGAAGACTCCTGCTTCGTGTTTGTTTAACCTTTCATCAATCACAACAAAAGGTTTATTGCATGATCTGCTTCAGAACTAGGAGCCTGTCCTTTCATCTTCTGCTGATGCTGTCATTTGAGAAGAGAAGGTAAAATCTCTTGGTTGCCCTACAGCAAAAGCTCTTTAAAAGAATATGAGAACATAAATGTAATCTAAACAATTCAGCTTTTCACCAAAATTTTAGATGTATGAGATGTATGTGACTAGTTTGTCTGACTGCATTAATCTTATCTGTGTGAAAGAGTTATGAGGGCAGCTTAAAGAATCTTAATAGCTGATGTAGTAAACCCATATTCCAATAAAATAAAAGCACAATTTTCTGCTTTTTGAAATTATTACTTGAGTTATCCTTTTGTTACATTTCAGTGTGATTCAGTCCTCAAAAAAACCCAGCATTAATTTGTTTTTCCACTGGTGACTTGGGTTTCAAATCAGCATTTCAGTGACTGTATCTGTTGTGTCCAGCTGAGCGTCACATCAGTTTGACAGAAATCAGAGCCAGAGTCGATGGCAATGTGGTTGCCTGGGCCTACAGGAGTGGGTGCCCTGGAAGGACTTGACTGAGGAGACAGGAGGGGGTGGCCAGGAATAGAGATATTCTTCAAAAGAAATGCATTTAGCAAAATTACAAGTAGATAATATATAAAGGCTTGTCTTCACAGAGCCCTTTTGATTTTGTAGAAGTCAAAATGTACCAAACATCATCTATCTCTATTCGTACACAGGGAAACTGGAAATGGAACAACCCCTATTTTTATAACTCAAAGTATTTCTCATAATTTTGTCCTTAACTTTGTAGGCAGAAAATGCAGTGTAAATCTGCTTAATTTTGTTAATGCAACCAAGCTGTTGATTTCTCCAATCACTGAAGACTAAGGATAGATTAGGATCATTTTACATGGAGGGAGGGATAAGATGGTGTTAGGCTGCCAAGATATAAAGTAATTTATAAAGTTCAGAGTGAAAATATCTTTCACAAGATGAACTTTTTGGTCTGGCAAAATGAGCAATACCATTTAATAGCCAACTCTGTGCCAAAGGTTAAGATGCGACTTCAATGAGTACAGCCCAAAGCTGACCTCAGCAATGTTGAGCAGGAAGCAGCAGCTTATATTATATCATCTTTCTTCATGTCCACAGGTCTAGTTCCCAACAAATAAGACTCCCTGTGGATTAGAGCAGCTTTGCAGATACTTAAGCTCTCCCTGCTTGTGACAGTCCCCAGCAAACAGCTGGAGGTGCTCATGGCAGAGCACTGCTCTTAGTCTGTGTTCAAGTCTTTGATCTTAAGTCAGGGCTGGGAGCCAAATGTTGTTACTGTGCAGACTGGGCATTTCTTTGTGCCAGGAATATAACCAGCAGTTTGCAGTGGCTTGATGTGCTGCTTCCATTGTAGTGACTCTGCAAAGAAGACTGAACATGTCAGCAGGGCGAACCTTTTCAAGTGTTAAAGTTGTCTTCATTATGTGAGTTTTGGGAGTATGATCTCTTAAGCACCTCCTTACATTGTGGGTATAAATCACTTGAGAAAGGATTGAGTAACTCAGCATTTTGCAGACTTGCATGCTTGCTTTGTGTTTTCTAATCCATGTGTGTCTTTTTATTAAGGTTTTTAAATTAAAGAGGGGTGGTGAGGAGGAAGCCTCTATCTACAGGAAATCAGAAAACAGTTTTTCTATAGCTTGGTATCATGAGCTTTGTCCTTGAGAGCAAATGAGGCTTTTTTGGACTGCAAAGACAAAATTACCTGTAACAAAGTCTTTTTAAACACATGTTATTCCAAGGTAGGCAGCTGCTCACTGCATGAGTCTTTCACTCACTGCTGTGCTCAGCAGTTGCCTTTCACTTCTTGAGGGGGGTAGGGCATGGAAGGTAACTTCAACATGTTGTTTTTCTGTTATTCTTTACTCTTTATATTATCAAAGTGACTTTGTTTTAATAGCAAGAAAATTATAGGAGTCCAGCAGAATGTAGCTAAGTAATGTCCAAGAAAACACTTCATTCTTAGATTATTGTTCATAGAAACCACCCAGAAATAGAACTCAGTATTATTTGGAGCAAGAATGAACACGAACAATAATATAGTTTCCATTTTTGTAATTTACCTTAAAATAAATTTGTCTTTTCCTCTTTATTTAATTTCCTTTTTTTTTTTTTTTAACCTGTCGCTGGCTTTTGTATACACAGGCCCTCATTGCATTGTACCACAATGTAACTTACTGTTTCAGGGTTTTTTTATGTTTGATTAGAGAGGTTAACATTGACTTTGGGGTAGAAACCAACCGTATTCTGTCTTTCAAGAATTCATTTCTGTGACACAGTGGAATACTCTCGTGCACCGTGATTTTCTCCCTTCTCCAGGTTTAAATAACATCAGCTTTAAAGAACAATATATTTGTAGTAATAGCTGTATCAAATATGATTCTGTATTTTTTCAGTAAGTTCACTTTCATCATCTTTTGTTGCACTGTGAGTAATTTAATTACTTTTCAGACATGTATGTATATACATTGACATATTTAGATGTTTTACACATAATTAAAAAATTTGCATTTGTTGCTGTCCAAATCTCCATCTATGAATTTAGTTATTTAATAAGGAAAAAGTCCCATGATGTTTACAGCTACCTTTGGCCGAATCAGTGTAAGAGATGTGCAATGTTGCCATCTGTCACCGTATTTTAAGGGGTGATTAATATCCTTCTCTAACCAAAAGAGCTTCACACTCCACCCACAAAAATGCAACTATAGGGAAAACTACTGTATTCATTTCCTCATAGCTGTTCTAAATGAGAAAAAAGATTATATAGAATACAGACCTTTATTATTCTATATTAAGTTTGTCTGCCTGTAGGATGTGAATCTACTCAATGTGAAAAATGACATTTTAAACTCCATAATCTGAGTTTTTCATCTAATATGACAGACACACACAAAGACAAAAATAGCTAGTTACGTATTCCAGACAAAAACAGCTTTACTAGTTGTATGAATTACCACAGTTCAATAATGCATTGAAAGTTTTAGAAAAATCAAACAAAAATGAGCTAAAGAAATCATACAAGCAGAAAAACCTTCAAAGCAAACGAAATAAAACCCAGAAAGGCGATAGAAAAAGCCAAAACATTTTTACTTAAACTTGTGAGAACATTTTTTATTTGCAATTGACTTAAAATTTAATGTTTGAAAGAAATGAGTTGAATCACCTGAAGAGAAAACGAAACTTTTAGTTAAAACCAGAAATTTCATGTCGATTCAAAACTCCTATCAGCCCTAGAGATGCTTAAGAACACACTCTTTAGGTAAACATCTACTGTGTTTATGATCAATATCTGTCAGGAAACGTGATATAATGGTTGATTTTATACTGTTTCCAATCCTCCCTTGGTTAGAGCATGATGCTGTTAATGCCAAGGTTGTGGGTTTGATCCATGTGTGGGCCATTCACTTAAGAGTTGGACTTGATGATCCCTGTGGGTCTCTTCCAACTCAGAATATTCTGTGATTCAAAACTGTGATTCAATCTGTGTTTCTGATTAAGTAAATTTCTTTAGTAGATTTTTTTCCCTGCCAAGCACTACAGGTTTTGCAGTTCTCTTTGATCTTTATGAGCTCCTGTTTGCTCCTTTCTCCAGATTGTTGAGGTCCCTTTGAGTGGTAGAGTAGCAGTGGCAATGCATAACCATCTGGTGTGTTGGTTGCTCCTGCCAATTTTGTATCATTTGCAGACTGGTGAAGGGATGAGCACTGGGCGCTGTGGCACCCCCTGGCACACTCCTCTTGTGGTGCCTTACAGCTGGACTCCACGCCACTGCTGGCACCTGCTTGAGCACAGCACTTGAGCTGTTTTTCAGTCTCATTCACTCCTGTCTGAACCACAAATGCCAGTGTTTGTGAAGCTGAGAAAATGCATTGTATGCGATTCCAAACTCATCCTGTGTTCCCACATCATGAGGAGCTGTCTCTGTAGTGGGTTTCCTGATGTGCCTCCTGTCCCTGACACAGCTGTGCACTCCAGGGAGTTACAGACACTGCCTGTCCTGTTTCTGCCCTGCTTGGGCTGCCCCAACTATTTGAATGCTGCAATGCAGTTCCTCCAGCACGAGACAGAGGCTGCTTGCACCCAGAGGGCTGATGTGTGTGTTTCACTGGTTTTTACATGCCTCACAGAGAATGCTGTATAGTCACTTTTGTAACTGCTTAGATGTGCATCTTCTACGTGGGGAGGGTGCCTGAAAGAGGGCAAATGGAACAAATTTCCTTCATGCAGCTGTGTTTATGCTTGTTTGGATGTGAATCAGAACATGCTGAGTTGCTGGGAATTCAGTTTTTTTGTTTTTTTTTCCTAGCTCTGATTGTAAGCTCGGGATTTTAATTAATAACTTCTCTTCCTAGTTATTAATTCTTTCTTTTCCTTTTATCCCCCATGAGTCTGATCCTCTATTTTTGGTTTCCTGTAATGCATATATAGCTG
The DNA here is from genome assembly GCA_035583235.1 of Hafferia zeledoni. Lineage (NCBI taxonomy): Eukaryota > Metazoa > Chordata > Aves > Passeriformes > Thamnophilidae > Hafferia > Hafferia zeledoni. The sequence continues at coordinate 22,632,217 of JAWWEV010000004.1, read as the reverse complement.
GATCATTTTTAGTGTGCACATGCATCTTGTAATTTTGGTGCTGGTCCAAAGCCTCAATTAGGTAAGCCATATGTTCAATAAAGCAGCTTTGGAGTACAACAGATCCAGAAATCAGAACCCTGCACTAATGTTCAGCTTATTCAGTTGTTGCTGCCTGTCTTTCTCTTATTTGAACACATTGCAGTCCAGGGCATTGTGGGTACCTGATAAATTGTTGTTCACAGGGGCAAAACTTCAACGTTTTTCCACTAGTAAAACTGATCACTAAGCCAGTAAGTATTTATGATTATTTATAATTTGAATGTTGTTACACATACATAACCAGCTGCAATTGTGCTTGTCTTGGTGAAAACATAGATATTGCAAATCAGTTCCCACAGTAGAAGGGTTTCTGGACCACTAAAGGTGTATTTTGATATTCTGGATTCTTCAGTGTTCAGCAAAAAAAAAGAAATGAAGGAATATTTGTTTCCATATCTAACTTAGAATAGTAATGTGTCATTGTATGCTTGAAATATGGTTAAAATATTTAATAAATAAGATATTAAACTTCTAGGGAGGTTCCTACTATGGGTGTTTGTATTGTAGCAGCTATAGGAACTCAAACCCCAATCAGGAACTGGTCTCAATATCTCAAGTTCCACAAAAACTCAGAGTTAGGATAATACACTCTGCTCTGATTAGCTAAAAGTGAGAAGCAGGTGGCGAAAGGGAAAAACTAAATTCAGAAATGAAATAGCTGTAGTAGCAGCTGGGATCAATTGGAATCCAAGTCTGTGACTCTTAGCACCTGTTCATTAGCATGTTTTCTTCCTTATGAAATTGCTTTGCTTTTTCTGCCCCTGCAGTTGAAACTTGAGTGCAGTGACAGTTCATCTCCTGCTTGTCAGTCTCTTGTGTAATCTTGTTGCTCCATGCTGCAAAATGTGGGTCCTTCATTTTGAAACACCCTTTCTGAGTACCATCATAGTTCTGATTTTCACAGGACATGGGATCTTAATCTTACAAGAGCCAAAGAAAGGGAGGGAATCACTTCCCTCAACCCTCTCTCCCCACTTCTTTAGATGAAGCCCAGGATATGGTTGGTCTTCTGAGCAGTAAATGTAAGTTCTTGGTTCATTTTGAGCTTCTTTTCAACCATCACCCTCATGTTGGTCCTCCTCAGGGCTTCTCCCAGTCTGTTCTTTGCCCAGCCTGTATTTGAGTTTGGGATTGCCCTGACCCATGTGCCAAACCTTGCACTGGGTCTTGTTGAACTTTTTGAACTTACCTCTTGTCTAGTCTTCTCTCTGTTTTCTAAGCTGAGGCCTGACTCACATGGTTGCAGTGTTTTTTGAGGAAGGTGACTACTAATCTGTTATTTTTCCCTTCAGTTCATTTTTCGTTGTCCCATCCAAAAGTGTCTCAGAACAGTGAAATGTGACTGCAAATTTCCATGTTTCTTTTGTAATCCTGAACCAATACTGAGTGTTTATGGACTTCTACTTTTCCATAATGCTTTATGATAATATTAAACCAAGAAAGCAATTTAAGACCTGATTTCAGCCCATAAGAAAGCCTAATGAACCAATTGTGTCTGTCAAGGATGTGCAGCTGTAGAAAGTAATGCAGACCTGGATTGTAAAAGGAGAAACTGTGATCCTCAGCTGTAAAACCTTGTTCTGGATCCAAATGTAGGTGCACTGAAGGCAGCTCATACTACCTAAGTAGAACTTTATTTTCCCGGTGATTTCCAGATCCAAAAAGCAGAATGAATCCAACTCTGCTTCTGTGTGAATTAAGTGTAATAATAATCAACTGCATCTATGTTAAATGCTGTTCAGCAATCTGGCTGTGCTTGAGCAACAACATTCCATCATGTGCAGTTTCTCTGAAAAAAGACCCAGTAAAAAATTGGGTTGCTCAGTGGAAATATCTAGAGGATGGGTGATTTTTTAAGATCTCACAATTTTATAATTGCAAGTCTGGCATAAAGGCACATGGAAGTGCAAGAATCAGCTCTCTGAGGATACCTCTTTACCCATGAAAGAGAAGTAATTTCTAAATGAAAGGAACTTCATTGGTATTCTTAAGCAGACAAAGAGGATCAGTAAAGACCACACAAAATATTGCAGGACATTTAATTAATACAGAAATTAAAAGATCCTTGAAGAATCTTTGGTGCATTGGAGAACAGCAAGGAAACCTCAGGACAAGGAACAGAAGTGGGTCTCCTCAAGAGGCAATATGCTTAATTTGCTCTCTGGAGTGTTATGGCTGATAATTGCTCTGGAAAATTTCTGAATGATGACACACGCAAGAAAATGATTTCATGTAGGTTCAAGTTATACTTTACAAATATTTTTCTTATATAATTTTGTTTTCAATTTTGTAATCAAGAGCTCCAAGCAGTGTTGGCTAGAATATGATGTTAAATTCGTGCAAGATAAGATGCTTGTACATGGTTATCTGAAGATATACATCTGCTTCTTTAGAAAATGTCACTAAAATAGTTGGCTAAAAGAAAACTTCTTGGGCAGTCTAAAGCCTATGGCTCTTTTGAAATCCTTATGAAAGGGGAAAGGGGGCATGAAGGATAACAATTATCTGCAAAGATCACTTTGGAAGTGGTGACATGAAATGCCTGGAGATAGAAGTAGTCCCTTCTTTATTTGTCAGTTTTAGATTGGATATTGGGAGAAATTTTGACCTGGAGGGCTATCAAGCACTGGAAGAGGCTTCCCCAGGAAAAGGTTGAGGCGCCATCCCTGTGGGCATTTTAAAGATGTGCAGGTGTGGCACTTAGGTTCGTGATTCAGTGGTGGAGTTAGAACTGCTGGGTTAGTGGTTGGAGGTTGGACTTGATGATCTTAAAGGTCTTTTCTAAGCTAACTGTTTCTATGACACTGTGATTCTCTGATGTAGGGCCAGAGTCAGGGGGTCGGCAAAGGATTTGTATTGCTTGACGTAATGCCGTCATTCTAGAGAATATCTTGCATTTGGCTTGCAATCGGTGAGAATGTGACACTTATGATTAAAGATTCAAGAAAATAGCTAAGGTGTTCAACTGGGTGGAGAAGGTTATGCTTGATCTTTGTGCAAACACAGAAGGATGTCTGTCATGAGTTTTATTTTTCTGGGGAGGGGAAAAAAGGCAAAAAAAAAGAGCTTTTTAAGAGTTCAACTCATGTCAGTACTCTAGGAAAGCTAGGAAGGCAGAAGGTTAACTTCTTTATCTTTTAATTTCTCTAAATTATGAGCTTTAAATCATCTGTCAAATGATTTATTTTCAGAAACAATATTTTATGTGTCTCTTATAATTTGTACCTCTTTTAACCTCATTAAAATCCAAGGAGATCTCTTTTTTTAAGGCCAAGGGAATTGGAAAGGATGAAGTCGTGTCTGTCATTTTAATATGGGAAACCAAAAGAGTCTGCAAGTCATTTCTGCTGAGAGATATAATTAGTATGTAGTAAGTCTCATGAATTACTATTGTTATGAGAATTAAAGGACATTGGATCAGCTAATTAGGATTTATACAAAAGTCTTACTGATAGAGTAACCCCCAAAAATTAATTGGAAAAATATCTATGTGATAATGTTAGATTGGCACATTCACAGGACTTCTAATTACTCCATTATATTGTTTACATTTTTTTAATTTTTGCTTTCTCAACAAAACTGTCAATTTCCTGCAGGCATGCTTGTCGTATTTGGGATGGGTGCATTTTAAATTTACCAGATGTTAACTTTTATTGTTAAATTATATCCGTTGTTAGAGGGGGATTAGGGTTATGTTAAGCTACTTAAAATTCCTTCTGTCCTGGTTTCATTTATAAATGTGTTTGAGGATTAAAGATATGTGTGCAAAGGAACTGTGCATTATTTGGATTCATTTTTATATCTGATCACATTATTAAAATGAAAGTTTTCAAGTTCTTCTGCAGAATTCAAACTTTCCATATCTCTTTCTTTTAAAAAGAACCTAGTATTGAAAAAAAAAAAAATAGGTCTTCAAGACAGTTAAAAGTTGCTAAGCAAGAACAAATACACTTATTTGTCACATAAGCGCTTCAAGCAAGAAAGTAAAGTTTAAAACAAATCCTAGTCTTCAAGAAAACCCCCATTTTTCTTATCAAGTATATGGATGAATACTTTGACAGAGCACAGTACCCAACTTCAGCTTGGACTTTGCAGTAGTTATTTATATAATTTTTAATAAAAATGTGTGGTATTTGATATTTTGTAAATGTAATTCTTGGGATAAGCAAAAATTTCAAATAATGTGGGGTTTTGTGGGGGAAAAGCTGTTCATAGCTTTTTTTCAAGAAATTATATATGCAGTGATCAGAGTGTATAGTTTTATTAAGTGGGGGAGAAATTATTTAAAATTCCATTTGATGCTTAGCACTGTGTCATTAATGTGTACTTGCACTATTTTTTTATATTGTTTTTAGATGCCTTTTGTGCTGTCACTATAGCCTGTGATGACTGGTGAAAGAGCAGCATTTTATTGTATGGCTAAATTCCATTAGTATTGTGAGAAATATGCATTTAACTGTTAGATTGGAGTGTTGGGTTTATGTTTCTCATGTGGACAGTGAAGTATTTAAGACATCAGTGATTTCTCATCTCTTTGCTTTTCAGCATACATGTTTATGCATTAAATTATGTTATCTAAAACTACTGTCACTTAGCAACCTTACTGATTTTTCAAGGTTGTGGGTTTTTTTCCATTTAGATTTTATTTTTCATTTAAAATTCCATGGCATTTTACTAGATTTTATTTCTTGGGAGGTTTAGTGGTGTTTTGTTTGTCCTTTGTGGTGGTTGGGTTGTTTATTATTTGTTTTTATTGTATGTGTCTTTGATTGGTAGAGTATATAAACATCTGCTATTAATTAGACTTCTAATGACTGATCAGCAAAAGAACATCTGAATCAATCTATTTCAAATGATGCAGAAGAGGAAAAAATAAGGAAGGATTTGCCTTATGCATCTGTAGGAAATACACAGCCACCATTTTTGAACTTAAAGAAGGGGATAGATTTAAAGTTTCCTTTTGTAAATCAATTTGATTTGAACATTATGACAAATGCTTGACCTGTTACTGTCTTAAAACCTTCTAAAACAAAGTTGGTGCAGAATTTTAGTGGTTTTCCATCCAATCAATAAGATTAGGATTCTCAAAAGACCTTAGGAAATAGGCAGCAGAGCTCATAAGGCTCTAAGGTTCCTTGGAAAACTCAGTGCTGAGCATACAGTAGAACTTTGGGTTTTTCTGAACTTTTGATGGTGCTCTGGCTTTCCCCAATGGTCCTTCTCTGTCCCCAGTGTCATCTCCTCATTGTTCTGCTGTTGCTCACGTGTGTGGGGTATCAAGCTGTCAGTAGTGGGCACTCCAGGTTGGAAGGAATCTGTGAACAAGTTCAACTTGGGTATTTGGTGCCACCAAGAAAAGCTTTTGAATAAGGCAAATAGTGCAGGGTTGGTGATGACAGCAGTTGTTGACACTGAGATAGGAATTTTGGAATAAATGGGAGAAGCTAATGGGAGAAAAAAAAGTGAAAGTGAATACAGCATGCCTGGCACTTCTTCAGTTGTCATCACTACCTTCCCTTAAACAGCTTTGGCTTTTTGATTTTTATGTCAACTATACAGATAATTCTTAGTTTTATTTGTTCACAGGGATTTTTATGCTGTGCTCCAGAAGGCTCTGGCTGGCCCCCAGGGTGGGAACTCCAGGCCCAGTGGGGTGAGGGAGTGAGAGCAGAGGGAGAAGGGAGCTCATGGTGTGGGTTGTGGCGTTCTGCACACACTGAGAGTCACGTCTCAGGTGTGGCTCAAACAAGGATTTCTGAGGTTCTTGGATAGACTGCACTGTTCTCAAATGCCAATTTTAAATAAGGAAATCTGAAAGGAAGGGTCTGTTCCATTGTTTCGGCACTTTGGGGCAAGTATCCTCTCCCCATTTCAAGTTTTTTTGTTCCCTTGGTTCAAGAATTTCATGCCTCTAGTCTGTCATCATGACACTTCAGCTTTAGATTTGTGGCTTTGGTGGATCTGATGTTTTTAAGAAAAAAAAGTGAAGGTTCAAAGCCAGGGATTACTTAAGGTCTCATCAGAGAGACTTTCTCCCATATTTGAAGAAGGCTGTGTGACAATCTGGCAGACAGGGAGGCCTGGAAGCCCTCTCTGTTTGCATAGCTCTGCATATCAGCAAACTCAAGTGTTTTAAAATTGATGTGTCCACATGTAAAATACTTGAGTTCACTTAAAACTTCCAGTAGTTTTATTCAGTAATTGAGATTTAGCCCTTCTGGAATATTCAGTAGGTATCAAGCCCTGATTCCCATCTTTTATAGAGTTTTAAGTGGAGAAAAAATTCTTGAATCCTGAGCAGGAACTGAGCTGTAGTCATATTTAGTTCATATGCAAGTCAGATGAGTAAATGACTTCTGCCATTCCTTTCACTATCTATGACAAATTAAATTAGCTGCAAAATAACTGTGTCCATCTGTGCTTAGGAAAATACCTATTTTGACAAGTTTATGTAAGTGCTAAGATATATTGAATAAACTAGTTTTAAGATATAAATGAATTCTAAGCATTTGCACAGCAGTTTGAGATGTACATTTGATGCCAAATATTCCAGTGATAACTGACATGAAATAAATGTCAGTATGGCAGTGATTCAGAATAAGCTGTTTGCAAGAAAATAGACAAGAATTGCTTTCAAAAAGCAGGTTGCTCAGCTTCCTGCTGTATTATTTTTATGTTAGTGCCAAAAAGGCGAAGTTAATAAGTATTGCCACCCATACTATATTTTATCTTGTCAAACTGTTTAAGTTGGATCACCTTGTAAAATCAACTATTATACTATCAGTTTTGCCTGCCTACTCTGAAATGAATCACCTTTCAGGTATTTCCGCAGCATTGTCATCAACTATTTTCTGTCACCAGGCTGGCTCTGTTACAGCATGCTAATACAGTCTGTGGAGAAGAGCTGGGGTTACAATTAAGGGATCTCCTTTCCCTTCCTTTCCAACTCCTGTAATTTAGTTGTAAAATCTCCAGGTCTTCTAGAGTGACATTTTCATATATAAGAGAAACTGGAGGATTCACTGTTTAGTTGTAACTGGAAACAAGGGCCAGATGTCAATCACCATTTTTACACTTCCTTCTACCAGAACTGTTTTCCTGGAATACTCAAAAGAAATAAGATATTAGGGTGAGTAGCAGCATAGAGGAGGAACACGTTTTTTATTATTCAATAAATGTGAGTTTCAGTTGTTATTAGTGCAATAAAGGTCTTACTAACTCCAATAATAAATAAATTAACTTTCTCTTGATATAGTCCCAATAGCCTTTGCTAGAGATTCCAGAACAGTCATTGTAACTTGACAGTTACTCTATCAGTATGCTAAAACAATATTTTCATGTGGTGTGTTTGAAACGTCATCTTAACTGTATCCTTGCTCATAAATTTAAATGTTATTTTATAAATGGATTCATCTTTTTTCAATGTTCCCTGTAGTAGTTGGGTTTTTTCTGCCTTCCCTCAGGGAAAGGTTTTGTTTGGTACTGATTTACAGAATAAATCTTAGAGTGTTAAACTGTGACCTCAGTCCAAAAGTACAGTTGTGTACCTAATTTTAACTGTGTAAGTACTTTTTTAGACTTGAGTGCCAATATACAGTTGTTTAAAGCATCCAACTCAGAATAATAGACATGGTGTGGTACAGTGATTAATTCTGAGTCAGAAGCTTATAGATGTTATGAGTCTTGAATAAACAAAAGGTAATTTAATAAAAACAAAAAATCCCAGTAGGGAAATTGAATTCTGAGTGTTCTTCGATGATATGTTAAAGCTGGTATCAGGGAACCTAACAAATGAAAAAGCTACTGCAGTCCAAAAATATTGAGTTAGTTTGATAGGGAGGGGAAAGAAGAGAAAAGGAGACAAGACACCCTTTCTCCTCAGCTCTGAGCCAGAGGATTTATGACCTGTTGCCCACAGCTTTCTCACCAGCTTCTTTATCCCAAATCACAACCTGTGCTCTGGGGTTTGTGTCTCTCTTAAATGAAAGTTTACAGCCTGTTTTATATGCTGCCTCTTTGGACATTCTCCGCAACTGGATGTTTCTTTCCAAGCTGTTGACTTTGTATCCCATTGAGCATTTAGTCCTTTGTACGCAGGGCTTTGTTTTGAGCGTCCTTGCTTAGGTTTGGTCTCCCCTGCTTTGTGCTGGGTTCTGTCTCTGCCCTCTGCCAGGTCTCACTGGAGCTGTGGCATCCACTCTGCACTTGCCAGTGTGGCCCTGAGTCAAGCTGCAGGTCTGTCATTCTCCCAGCACTTCATCCTAATGAACAGTGGTGACACCCCAAATTTTCTTTGGGTATTATTTCTTAGCACAAAGCATTTATTAGGCCATTTATCCTAACGTTCAGTTCCTTCCCATTGTTTTAAAAAGCTCAAAACATTGAAGGCATTTCTTGAAGTCTAGCATTCCTGTCCTCCCTTTGGGAGGTAATTATTTCCTAAGAATCATCCATGCAGTTAATTTTGCACAGGACAAAAGGAGTCAATGATCATCTTGTTTAATGGCTGAGAAAATACAAAGCATGACAACCTCAGAGACCTAAGAAAAGCCCTGTGTCAGAGGAATGTGCTAGGTTTCAGTTGCTGAGTAGTAGGCATTAAAACATTTTTTTTTCTTTGCTATTTTTGACATTACCATATGTTTGGACACTGCTGATGAAGCTGTTTGGTATGTTCTGAAATACACAGTGGTTTATGCAAGGCATATATATACATATATATAGCAATGGATTTTTCTGCAAAACAGAATTGTTGCCGTTTATTTTATAATAGGAATCCTGTAGGTTCTGTGTGCAGTGCATGCAGACTGTCTGTGTTTACAGAATGCTCTAAGAGATTCCAATATTTACTCTCTTGGCAGTGCACTGCTCTGTCACTTGGTGTCAGCTCAGGAGCCACTTTGTGAACATGTGACAATTTTATCCGTAATACTTCAGTTGGCAAGAAGTCTTGCTGGGCCACATTATGATTCCCTTGTGTGTCACCTTGTCATCTTAGAGTATCACATAATAATGCAGCTCTCCCTGTTCTTTTCCCCTGGCAGCTGAAAATGCCTTTCATCTGACACATGATTTCTGGAGTACAAATGGTCAGCTTAGTAAAAAAACAGTTTGCATTTCCTTCAACTATTTTGGCTTTTGTTTATTTAAAAAAACCAGGGAAAGTATCCTGAGTAGCACTCACTGGTGAAGTGTTTAAACCCTTTGTATAGAGAACCATATTTTAAATAAATTCAACTTATATTTGATGGTGCTAAAACAGTCTTGTTCAGTAATATACAAGTTATGCACTACTTACAAAAAAATTCAGATTCTCTGACATTTGGGAGCATCTCCAGGTGTCTGTGTACTTGTGTATAGCCTATGAACTGTGTTTCCAGGCTCCTTATATTTAAAAGGGAAGGGGGAAATGGATGCTGCTATGATTCAAGTTGCTGTGTAGTGTGACCCAGTGTGAAATTGGGCTTGAAACAAAACTTCCATATTCACATGCACGATAACTATTGTCATGAGAAAGGATATATTGGATCAAAATTAAAAACTGCAGGTGTAGCTTTGTAGCTGGGGAAGAATAATTTGTGTTATTCCCAATTCTAAATATGTTAACAGTGTGGTTTGTTTGGGGGACTGGGGGGGTGTTTTTGTTTTTTGCATCAATGTGTAAGGATGCCAGTGCATAATTTGCAAGTAATACATAGCAGATGGTCTTGATCTTTTAAATTGCTTGAGGCTGGCACGTCATCGTATTTTTATATACAGATTGGTAGCTGGGGGAAAAGGAGGCCCGCTTGGTTAAGAAATGTATCTTGACATAAAACCAGATTACATTGAATTTTGCTGCTTCAATGCCAGTGACATATGAAACAAAAGGCAGCAATAATAGGTTATTTATGTACATGTAAAGAAGAGAGAAGGAATCAGTTTTGGAATTGTTTTTCATTGTCAGTGTTTCTTTATACAATGGAAAGTAAAGTGAGATGTTTTTAAGAGAAACTTTGTACTTACTTGTAAGAGTAGCAGACAGAAAATAGTCTTCAAGATAAACAGTTTTTAGGAGAAACAGCCCATAGCATGATTGTGTACTGAAGAGCCACTAAGTAATTTTATGGTTTTTTGCATACCCCATAAATAAATGTAATCCCAGGTACCAATAACACTCTCTATTATGTTACCTTCTCTGTCCTAGAAGCAGATTCTAGGAAAGCAATTTTTTAAATTAAGACAGAGTAAGAGAAGCAAACAGTGGTGTCTATTCTCTCCCCTGCTGTGATCAGGGGGAATTCGCTCTGTGAAATTTACCTATCCCAGACGTGAATCTGATCTCTTGAGACACAGAAGGTATCTAAAGGAAAGGGATATATCTTTGACATCAATTTCCTGATCTACAATCAGGAATTACTAGGACTATTCTGATACAAAATAGCCACTGGATCACAAAAACAAACTAACAAAATAATTATATGAAGAACAAACATTTGCCAAATTCAACCTTAAGCTTTGGCTCCTTAAATGATTTAAACCCTTCTCAGGAACTCCCAAAGACTCATTCTTCTGCCTCAATTTCTAGAAAAAAACCCCAGTTTTTTAACAAGTTCATATTTCTGTATTTCAGTTCAAAGTCTGCACTGTAAACAGTGATAATTTGGTTATATGCTGGTTTTGAACACCTCAAAATAGCATAAGTCGATATTCATGCTTTTACACTCTAAGATTAAAATCTGTCTATTTATCTATCTGTTTCCAACAGCTGTACTGTTACATTACGGTTAGACTTGCTGAGCCCACTTTGGCTCAGCAAACTCAGCTGCACATTCTTCTAACAGAGGATATTGGAGACACACATCAGAGGTTTGGTCACAGGAGGTGAGCTACATTCTCATCATTTTTTATATTGTCAAGCTAGTGTAAACATGGAGCTGCACACTTGAGAGATGCACAGATAAAAATAGGTTTTGACAGGTACACCAAGCCTCTGAATAAACATTGCTCTTCTGAAAAACGCCTTCCAATCTGCATCTTGGGAGGTGCAGTTATTGCACAAAGTAAACCATGCACAAGCTGTTGCCTGTTCAGCCTTAGTGTGAACTGGGGGACTTCAGAAGTGGTGATGAAGAGAGTCCTCACTTTGCCAGAGTTCAGGGAATGCAGCACAGTGCAGTGTGTGCTCTCCTCAAATACACAGGTAATGAACCCTGAAGGAGGAAGAAAACATAAGCAGATATTCAATGGTTAGGTATGCCCATAACAGAGTATCAATTTTTAAAAAATTGTATGGTAGTTTTGTTCCCTGCATTACTGTGTACTTGACATTGAGAGGAAATAAAACATAAATTACTCGTTGCCTGAGGCAAATTCATCTAGGCACCGTATCAAGTCAAAATTCAGTACAATATTGCCATTGTTGTTTATGTGTTTTAAATGTGATGAAATATATTCACCCCTCTGAGTTCCTTTGTGACAAAGTCATTTCAACAATTTCTTTGAAGTCAGTGGTGCAACATAAGCAGCCATTTTAATAGATGTGAAATTATAACATGAAATATTTTCCCATATTTTTGAGGGGGTTTTGTTTAATATTTACCCATACACAGCATATGGATTCATGGTTTGTGCCCAGGAGGGGAAAAATGTTTTCATAGTAACTAATGATCTCTCTTTTTTGTAAGTCTTGTTAAATTGATATTTTCTTTAACCTGAAGTAGCAACAAGGATAGTTATTGACAGTTGATACTGGAAAGAAGGACTATGAAAAACGCAGAAATATGAAGAAAAATAGGAGCACTGATCAAAAAAGGTCAGCTGTCTCTTTCAGTTTTCATCATAACTCCAAGTGCTAGATTCCAGGGAATAATGAAAGATGTACAGAGAACCTCTTGCTAAGAATACTGTGTGTACCTAAGAAGGCTGCAGCAAAAGAGCAAGGCAGATGAACTGATTTGTTTGGGGAAATAAGCCTTCTGAAGCTCTAGAATTAGTGAGGAAGCTGGAATATCATGGACATGAGGATAAATCTGAAAAAAACCAAATAATTTTATAAAGTTAGAAATTGGGTTTCTCATGGCCCTTGCTAGGGGTAGGACATATTTTCCTAGTAATGAGGAATATAATTACAACCAGAGGGGTAACTTTCAATTTTCACTTCTGTTAAAATAGTCACAACCTAAATTTTCTTAATAACCACACACAGAAAATGAAAACACAAGACAAGATTGTCCAGTCATGTTGAAGTTGGCTGCTCCTGATGTTCTTAGCTCTGTAACGTCCCTTTGGGCCTTTTACCACCTCTGGAACAATTAATTTACATCACCAAATATGGTGAACTGCCCTCCTCATTTTTGTACCATAGTTGCGTTCAGCCCAATCCAACAAAAGATTCGTGAGAGGAAATAGCTAGTACAGTGTCTGTATTAGGCAGTGTCCAGTTTGAAAGCAGCAGTTGAAAAGCTGAGGCAAACTTAACAAAGATGCAGGTAGTTCAAAGTGCTGTGCCTTTTCTCCTGGCAAAGTTTGCTGATGAAATGTTGCAGTCCTTACCCCGGGAAGTTTTGAGTCAGGCTAGAATTGTAAAAACCCTTCAAAGCAGCGAGAACTTCAGACCTGTGCTTTGCAAATGGGAGATGCTGGGTTTGGAATCCAAAAAGAGAAAAAAAAAAAACAACAACAAAGCAGCAGGAAGATGAATCCATGACGTAGTTTCCAGATAAGCTTCAGCACAGGAAGGCAACTTTGGCAGGCAGGGGATGGTCTTTCTGACTGATCCTTTGGTGTACACGTGTTTGCTGCCTTGCATCAAGGAGTGGTGATGTCTTTCTACCCTGTGAGAAAGAGCCTTTTAAGGGAGTTGGTCCACTTAGAGTTTATTGCCTAAATGACACCTAATAATAGATATGAAAGCTGAGTTCTTTTTTCTGCTTACAGTATCTAAAATATTTTTCATTATGACTTAGTGAGGTGAAAGATAGCAATGTAGAAACCAAGGTAAAAATTTATTTTTCTCTAGCTGATTAATGTTTTAAAGGGTGCAGTGAAAAGTAAGTGAGAGGAATCAGCTGATAAAACTTGAAGGACAATAATATTTAGTGATATTCCTGTGGGAATGGCAAGGTTGCCAGTACTCATGAAGTTATTGAAAAAAAAAAAATGCTGCCATAAATATCACAGGTGTGGGAAAACATGTAAAAGTAGGACTCTGGGATGCATTCAGAATCTTAGACATTTGGAGAGAAATACTCTGTTGTGGCATTAGGTTGATTTTTTTATTCACTAAAGAAAATTCATTTTTCTCTTGCAAAGGAAGGTGTAAGACCTATTAGTATTGGAAAAACTAGGGATTATTGGAGTAATGAGAAAAAAATCCTCCTTTTAATCAGAAAATCCTCATTGCTATAAGAAAAATCCTTAATGCTGCACAGAGTATAATACCTTATCTCTGTTATCTGTAGTGCTGGATTAGATGGAACTTTTTGTGGTCACTGGTTTTGATTCACAAATGTCTGCTAGAGAAATGTTCTTCAAATGATTAGGAACAGGAAATGTATAGGAATTACTTTCCCCCCCCCTTTTAAAACAATAATAAAGAAATAATGCTGAAAAATACTGATTTCTTGAACAGTTTTTATGTAGTTCTGAAACAATATTGGTAATATTTTTATCAGCTTTGCTTATGTTGTCAATTCTTTATTTTCCTTGTGATTTTAGAATTCCAGGATATTCCTGAGAAACAAATGCCAACATCTTGATAAACAAAGCACATCCGTGACCCAGAAATGAGGATTAAAAAAAAAAAAAAAAGTCTGTAAGATTTAACATGATTTGACAAGATGCTTTGCTGGTGGACTTTCAGTAGGAATGATTCTGCCTTGCTGAAGCACAAAACTTTGTACTCAGGGCTCCACAGCAGCCAATTTCAGTAGCATCTGAAGTGTTATAACCCTGGAAGTAACAGAAGGGGAATGCTGTGCCGAGTAAAGGTTGCTTTTTGATGAAAGGTTTCCCCTTGGGTTTGAGGGGGAGCCAAGGATAGAAACAGCAAATGCCCTTGGCAAATCCCAGGAAGTTGTGCGAAAGGTTTTGGAATAATGTGGAGAAGTGCCTGTGTAGCCTTCAGGAGGCTGCAGCCAGAGGGGCAGGTGGGACTGCACAAGGAATTGATGTTGTTCGCTACACAAATATGGGTACAGGTAGAGCATCTGATTTTCTTTGAAATTTTCAATACAGAGGCAAGGTGGGAGGTCAGACTTGCAGTATGTCCTGCTAATAGTAGCATGTATTGCATTGTAAAAAGTACCCTCAAACCAAGGAGTGCCTGGCATGAAATTGGGAACAGAAGAGAGGTTTCCAGTAGGTTTCCTTTAGAGAAAAGGGAATTTTTTAGAGCTGAATTTTCAGTAGATCTTTATATATTTGGGATTGAAGTCAGTAGTATAAAGGCAGCATCTGTCCAGGAAACAACAACAAAGCATCTAGGATATCCACTAATGATAGAATGATTCTTTTTCATTCTAAAGCAAACTTGTATTTATCATCATTCAATTTGCTGCTATTTTATTCATGAATAATAGTAGTGTTTTATGATGAGTCTTAAGATTTTGCTGGCTGCTGTATCTGTGTGTTGGCATAATCAGACAGAATAGTTACGGAATGTGCCTAAACAGATGGAACATTAAAATAAGTGTGAGATTTAGTTATATATTATGCTGGAAAAGAGGGCTCAAATAGGCATAAAACCAGATGTGGATGTAGGGTGTTCTGTAGGGGACTGAACTTCTTTCTTGTACTGTTATCTCTGTAATCCTTTAGAGGATTTTGAGTGAGATATATATCCAGTACTTTTAACAGCTTAAAAATAGGTTCTTTCCTTTTTTCTTTTTTTTTTTTTTTTCTCCAATAAGCTGATTTTGTCAAAGGTGAATCTATCTCCATATTCTAGTAGCTTCCAGCTACATTCCAGGACTGAACACTTGCCTTCTCAAAGTTCTCTCAAAATATATTCTATTTAGAAACTTAAAATCCTGTAGTTTTTGCTAAGTTGTTTACACTGGTAGTGGTATAAGCTCTAAGCACTCTGTGTTTCATAGATGTTTCATTTTTGCTCACCTGTCTTGCTTGTAATATCTGTATCTATCACAGACCTGTATACTCAGAAGCAGTTACGTTTTGAAGAGCCAGAGAGGGAAATTCAGAAAATTTTCTTGTTCTTACAAATTGCCAGTAGGATATACCAGCTGTATAAATAGATCATCATTTCAACAAGTAGGACAACCTGAAAATAAAGATTAAAGTCAAAGTCTGAAGAAACAGAAGTTCTCTACGCAAAAAAAGAAGGGGAAAAAAAGAACAAGATTAAAAGAATATATTTTTATTCAGCTTTTTTTTTTGGTTAATTTTGGGATCAGCTGGAAAAGACAAACTTGTTGAATATGGAGATTATCAAGAATTTTATGTAGCGGTTAATTCATGATTCAAAACTAAGTAACAGTAAGTGCACCATCTGGATAGCTAATGATTATGATCTTTTCTGGGTTCTGCTACATGCTTCCCAGAGTATCTTTTTCTCATTTGTGCCTCCTTGTCAGTCAGTGTTAAAGCTGACCAGTCATGTGGATGGTGAGGAAAATTACAGCTAATGCTGCTTGCTTGCAGGAATTTCGTGAGGCTGTGTCTCTTCCACGCATTTTCATTATGTATCACTTTAGTTTTTTTCAATACTCCAAAAACTACTGGAAAAATTGAGAAAATAACTGTCCAGTGTATGAATTTCCTGTTGAAAGTTCTGGAAATGAGCCATGATGGTTGTGTTATGTTCACTTAGTTCAATTGCAGTGAGCTCTCTAATTTTCCAGGAGGAAATAGTGTCATGGAGAGCACACCATGCAGAGAGTGATGAGTTCTGACATATTTTCCTTGGCTGTGGGCAGGTTAAATTGGTCTCAAACAGCAATGAGAAACAATGTAAGCAGGATGGCTGCCACTCTGAACAAATAGAAGTGCTCTACCACACATGTGTGGTGAAAATGTGGCATCTTCACCAGTGGCAATGGGGTTTTTTTGCACTTTATATGTAACAGCATAAAATAGTTCTGCAGGATGAGTTTCATGTCTTTTGGCTGCTCCATTGGTGATGATGTCATTCACATTTAAAACTCCCCTTAAAATTAACCATAATTGTGCAAATAAATTGGATTTGTTGGAACCACGGATAGAAATTAATGTGAAGAATTAGACTCAAGGATGGTCTGAAAGCATGACTTTTGCTTTATTTTGCATGGAGAATTATGTTCACAGTTGACCTGTGTAAGCCACTAGACCTGATGGAATTTTAGAAGTCTTATCTATTTTAATTTTCACTGATGTCTTTATGGACTATTTACTGATCAGTTTGTGGGCACTTTGCTTGCTATGCAAACACTAAGAATTAATGATATACAGGTTATTTGTTGTACATCACCTGCACACTTGGGATTGTTGGTCTCTGCTGGTTACTTGATTGTGTGTGTATTGTAGATGAAAATTTCCTTAATTTTCTATAAACAGCTGTCAATATTTTTTTTTTACTAGTGTAGTGTATCAGTCTAATAATTCAGGGATTTATGCACCTGAGGATTAAAGAGAAATTAATAGAGACAAAGGTCTTGACAGTTTGTGTAATTTTAGTTGTTAGGAAAGGAGCTTGCTGTCATTTCAGACTATTAATTAATTCAGGTGTTAGCTCCTTAGGTACTTGGATTGTTGTTTGCCTCTGAAAGATTATGAGAGAATAAAGGAGTCTTTCTGCCTGCCAACTCTAATTTTCTTAGTTTCAGCTAAGCAAACTTTGTGATCATTTGACCAAGCTTTTTATTATGTGGAAAGATCACACATGACTAATGATGGAAGGATGGGAGTGATTATATCACAGTTTAAAAAAGTAATTAAAATGTGGAACTTTTCAAGCCTGCTGGCATTTTACTGCTACCTACAGAAGCAGAAAAAGTGTATCTGTCACTAACACATCATTTTTACATGAGAGATTAAATGTCTATGCCCACAGCCCATGTCTGGTATTTTCAAGCCAAAGCAGAAAAATTTGATACCTGTATCTCTTTATGATACATTTTTATCAAAGCCTATGCATGTAGTTAAAATACAGTGGTGTGGGCTTCCTTTTTTCTTGTTTCTTTTTTTAAGAGTATTTACCATTATCTGGAGTAGTAAATCCTTAGCCACCAATCCTTTTAATAAGTGAATATCCTGAATTTGAAACATCTGAGTGTACCCAGTACTTTCAGCTGCAGTAATAATCTACAAGTCAGTAGTTTTGAAAAGTCATTCATTTTCAGCACTAACTAATGTCTGAAACAGGTAAATATTTATTTAATCTCCTGTATTTTTGAAATTCATTTAAAAAATTTGCAAAGTCATGAAGAGTTGCAAGTGTTGTTGAATAAGGTCTTTTTATTAGGTGCTAGATTGTATTTATACATACACATATTCTGAAGTGTGCCACACCACAGTGAAAATTCAAAATTAACTTATGAAAGCCGAAAATGTTTGTAGCATTTTATAGTCAGATGTAGAATTAAACATCATCAGATGTAATCCCCTCAGTTTTGACTGAAAAAATTAAGATGGACAGCTAATTGTAAACACAGATGCTGGTTGAGAGTGTCAGCCTTGTGAGAGGTTGAAACTGTTTAGTGATTTTTATAGCTGATGTACCTGTCCTTGCAGGCCTCTGTAAAGATTGGCTAAATCAAAGCCAGACTGAAAGAAGTCTCTGGAAGTATTCTTGTATTTCTACCATCCCAGAGTAGCAGAGAGTTTCACAGGCAAGGGGGGTTTTTTCTCCCTTAAGAGGGAGGCATTATTCAAACCTGCGTGGATATAACCTCGCTGTTCCAATTGAAACTGTCGGTCTTTGTGTTTGCTCCAAACCATTTGACAGCTATCCTGAGACTTCCACTGCTCTGAATGATTTCTATACTAGTTCCAAAGATAACCTCTTTGCCTTTAATGTGGAAGGACCTGTCAAAGTCTTTCAAAGTAGTAAGTGCTCTCTGAATTACTGGTATAGATTTCCCTCCACGTATAAGCATGTGCTATACAGGCTTAAGCTGAAGTGAGGAGATGTGATTTATTAATGAAAATAAGAATTAGAAGCAGGGACAGAGGCTGCCAGCAGAGGTGGCAATAATTTACCAGTGTGGCAGACAACTAGAGGTGTGCTTTGATGTGTATACATACACGTATATATGTATGAATGAAAAAAGGCAGTTGAATGCCACCCTGACCCCGATCCCATCAGATCTCGGAGGCTGAGCACTCAGCCCCAGTTAGTACTTGGATGGGAGACCTCCTGGCAATACCGGGGGCTGTGGGTTCTAGTCCCGAGGACTTCACTGTCACCGTCCAAGCTCGCTTGGCCGTGGCAGATGAACCTTAGCAGTTAAAGGGTGGGGCCAGTTCTGTGCATGCTGTGCCTCACCTAAAACATCCACTGCACAGGCTGGGAGGGCACACCCACGTGGGGAGAGCCCTTCCCAAATATTTGTGAAGCCTGACCATGGTGATGTATGAATGACTGCAGGAGCTCCATTTTTTTTTGCATGCTCTTGTGTTCCTTCCTTCCCTCAGAGGAACCTTGGTCAGGTGGCCTTACAGATGTTCAGGGTTCAAAACCATCTGAGCCAATTCCTCCTGGGCAGCCTCAGAGCAGCCAAGGAGAGAAGTGCCAAGTCCACAGTAGGGCAGAATGACAAAGGTGGCTGACTCAGCCAGTGAAGGAAAGGGAGCCCTTCCATTATGTGTGCTGTACAGCTCTACTCAGGGGTGGCTTCACCCTTTACCTTTTCATTTTTTTACATAGCTACGTACATTGTTGCCTTGCCAGTTCTGTACTTAACTGTTAATGTGGCTGAATCCCAATGCTATTTGATTAACAAATCAAATTTCTGTCAGTCATGATACGATTGACATTATCTCTCCATAACCTTGCACTCAGCAACTAATAATCCTAACTAGTAGTTAAATATTTTAAATGAACATAGTATCTTTGCTTTCTTTTTCCTCACCAACATTTTTATATAATTTTCCTGTGAATAACATCGTTTCTATCTCTGAACACATGTACAATGTCTTTATTCATAGCAAGCTTAAATTTTCTGTGCTTACATTTCTGCAGAAATAAAAATCCAGAAAGAAAGCAAGGAACTCAGCAAATTGCTGATACATGAGGTTTGGATGCTATTCCTAGCAAGGACACAACCATTGTATTCCTTTTCCTAATGAGTGTATTCTGAATCCCTCATGGCTATGTTTTGTGTCAGCATTATATGACTTTTCTTGAAAGAACTGCAGCAACCTAATTGTCAGTTCCTCATGTCACTCTTCATCCTGGTGTGCAACAGGATATGTCGACATCACATAACCCAAAATCTAGGTATGCAAAAACATGGCTTGGGGCCAAGAATATAGGCAAGGTAGGCTGCAGAAATAGCAGAGTTCTGTTCACAGCATAAATATTTCACCCTAAAATTTGTCCACATTCTTCACTGGACAGCTCTGACACCAACTGAATTTGGGGCAACAGCCAAAATGAAGCAATGTGACACACCGAACACCTAAGATAAACCCGTGATGTCAAAATATTTAAATCAGATTTCTTCAAATGGTGGTGTTCTGTGTGCAAACTGCCAGTACACTTGCACTGTGATTTCTGTGGTATTTCTGAGCTGCATTCTTTTTGGGGTTGTCCTGATCCCTGAGGAAAGTGCTGCAGGACTGAGAAGAGGTTGCACAGAATACAAAGGTGTGTTGGTACAGTGACATGAGACAGGACTTCTGAATAAATCTTTGTAGAAGTACTCCATAAATCTTTGTAAAAGTGATCTTAGTGGGCTGATTTAAATGAAATGTGAACCATTTGAAATGCTTCCATTAAGTAATTAACGGCTTCAGTTGGTTGCACACTTAGGGTGAATA
This sequence comes from Hafferia zeledoni, assembly GCA_035583235.1. NCBI lineage: Eukaryota > Metazoa > Chordata > Aves > Passeriformes > Thamnophilidae > Hafferia > Hafferia zeledoni. Next base: position 22,612,177 of record JAWWEV010000004.1, on the reverse strand, counting down.
GTGATTTAAGTTTTATTTGCTGTTTCTTGTTAGATGTCTTGGAATGATGTGTGGAGTAAAGATAAATTAACACTAAAACATAGTCTAAAGCATGTGCTAAATTAATAAAATAAGTAGAATTTAATAAATGGAAAACTTTTTGCTATTAGACAGAACTGTCAGTTATTGGAATCACATAGTAAAGCTATTCAGCTGGAAAAAAAAATCATAAATAGTCCACTTTTGCCTCTAGCATTTTTTGCATTGGATTGAAATGGTTCCTCAGAAAATTATAAGATATATTAATGCATAGAAATGACCACACAGAGAAACTATTTTTCTTGGCATGATGTTTATAGCCTGAGAAAAAAAAGCAAATAATGAGTTTGGTGAGCTAAGTGACATCTATATTTTAAATATTGCTGGTTCTTTATTTTTTTTTTTTTTCCCATTTGCCAAGTTCCTTTGTCACTTAAGAGAAACTAGAAAGGAATAATAATTAGGGGTACAGATATTCAGTGTATACTATTGTTTTCTTTTTAAGCCAGCTTCATAGATTTTTCCTTCAGATGTGATACTTTCTCACAATGGCATATATTGTTCATTATGCCTAAATAAATATGTATTTTTGACAGTACCTGCCCTAAAACCATAACATATATTGTCCTAATGAGCCTCATAAGCCTTCTTTTATTAAAAGATATTTCGTCCCTTGATGAATACTTGGATGATCTTTAACAATAAAACAAAGCAACACCGACCAACAACAACAAAGAAATAATGAAAAGGAGGGTAGCAGTTTTCATAATAGTGTGGTAGCTAAATTTTGTGTTAACATTTTCATTACATTTCTGTTTAACAACATTGCATGTTATTTTTTTTTCAATAAAGCAACAACAGTAATCAGGAGCTTCATTGTTGTATGCACTCAGCAATCTTATCACTGTGTTAGGAGGTTTAATATTCTGCGTAATAATATGCTGCTTGGAAAAAATACAGAATTATCCATTTCAGGGTATTCCCATAGACAGGTGGATTGTTTTGGGACACGCTGACTGCTGTATGAGACTTAAAGCATGACAGGGTGGGGGGGGAAGCTACTGTGCCTCTCTGTTAGATAAGCTGAAATACAAAATGGCATTGCTGGTGGTCTTGTTCTCTTTAACCTGGACATTGTTAGGAGAAAGGGCCTAAAAATGGTTTGAGCCTTCTAATTTTGGGAGTTGTGAACAAGACCTTATTCCTTTGCCTTTCTTGCTCTGACTTGTGATATACTGAAAACAGAAAAAGTTAAAGTTACAAGCATCTGTTTGTAAGGTAGACAAAAAAAAAACCCCACATAAAACTGTGTTAGTGGCTATGCAGATATGAAATTTCTTTAGAAAAATAAATTAATATTAGTTTTCCAGAATTTGGAAAAAATGATGGGAAGAAAAGGAACAGATACATTTTTCTGACCAACCAGAAGTCTGTTTGAGGAACCATTCCAAGGTTATCCATTCCATATCCTTGGTTCCATGTTTTTCTCACTGTTAGGAGTGTCATTGGATCTGCCTCCCGTGCCTCTGCTCTACAGTGACCCCGTAACAATGGTGTTCCAAACCGAGGATGATACTGTGAGGAATTATTAGTCAGAGTTCATTCATGTAGCCCTTTGAACATATGGAGCTTTATTTGCATGGGAATAACTCTTCCAGCTGGTCTCAGTCCAGTTCTCAGTGGACAGGTGTCTGCAGTCTGTAAATAGCAGTGCTTACAGACAGTGCTTAATAAGCCATAACAATAGTGTCAGCAAGAAGACCTTATTTAAGATAGTTATTCTGTTGATCAGTTTATAGAGGCTCAGCTGCACACATATGATTCTGCTGGATTTGTGCTTTAACTCAATTTTTTTCTGTTTTTTAGTCTCCGTTTGGGTTTTTCTCATGCCACTGCACTAGTTTTCAGTTTAACCTTTTAAATGGCAACTGCTTTGCCTTTTCAGAACTTGAGAAAATTAAATTGATTAGTGTATGAGATGTTAATATCCCTGTTTTCATGGCACATGTGAAAGATGTCTTGTAAAAGTATGTCTATCCTTGAAATGAAATACATTTTATATTTATACTCCTCCCCTTACATACAAGAACATTGAAATGCACCTTAACCTTGTTTACTGCCTTTAACATATTGATGATAGAAAAAAGCACAGGCACAATAATTTTGAAGGTTTTGTGCATGTACTTCTTCCCAGCTCAGCAAGCCTGTGTGTAAGTCAGCAGTGTGCACTTGCAAGTCTTTAACATGATGGTCTCTTCTGCCCCTACATGATTAAATCCCTCCATTGCCATCCCAGGCAACTGATACCTAGTCAGCTCTGGGAGAGCAGTTGCAGTGCAGCTCAAAGGAGAGACAGAGAGAGAATATGCCTAGGCAGAATAAGGAAGGTCAAGGACATTCTGTTTGACTTGAGCTACACCAGTTTTATCTGAAAATATGACTGTGTGTTTGTACATTCCGATATTTAGTTTTGCCTAGAATAGTGTGATTCAGTATAGTGTCCACACATAGCTGCTTTGTGCATCATTTTACTGTGTGTGGCCAGAGGTACAGCTCAGTATGAGTCTGCAAATGACAAACAGTTTTCAAATTTTTGAAGACCATCTGAAATTCACCTGCAAAATATTTTTGATTATTGCTATATTGTCTAGCACTCTTAATTTAATTGGTCTTTCATTTTCCTGCTTCAGAAATTTAAGTGACTCATACTTTTACATAAACGTTCTTATTAAAAATCAGTGAGGTTTTTAGCAGTAGTCATTTTTGTGTGTAGAGTAATCGGTGTCTGATTAAATGTTCAGCAGGTGAAATATTGCAATGTAAAAACCCTTGTATCAGAAGGGTTGAAATGAAAACTTTTCCAGATAAAAGGCATAATTTAAAAATTCTTTATTTCAACCCCAAAAGCAGAATTCTTCCCTGAAAGCATTGTCTAGATTCATGTGGATATTCCAGTTTTGCTGTTAGGTATTTGCTTTTAAGCAGTGCTTTGAAAGTTTGTCCGCTTAGAGCAAAATTGGAAAAAAACCAGACTTTGTACTGATCAGAAAAGCACTGAGGACGTCTCCACAATTTTGTACTTCTATTCTGAAATGCACTCTAAACCCAGCCGGATGGCATCTGTTTCCAGCCAAATTTTCAGCGGCATACCCTGTCACCTGAGGTTGCCACCTAAAACCAAGTTTGTTCTTGGAAGAGACTGTAGAAAAGTTACTCTCTTACAGAATACATTTGGAACTTCTCCATGAAGAATGAGAGATCAATTGAACTGCAGTTTTCATCTTTTATGGCTGGACACCTTTGAAAAGGGAAAAAAAAATATTCTCTGAGATGGAGAGAAAGGAAATGTACAGTCATATGTTTAATTTTAAAGCCTAATGCTTAAAACCATCCCCTGAGGGAGAAGCTGCAGGACTGCCCCTGCCTCACCTTATGGTGTATTTTCTTGTTTATTTTGTGTATTTTCACATTGTTTAATGTGAAATACATTTTTTTAAATTATTATCAGAGGAACCAAACTACAACATTTGGGTTCTTGCTCTAATTTCTTTCACTTTCATGCCCTTTTATTTTTTTCACTGAACTTTATTCAATTTGTGGAAGCAGAAATCTTAATAATACAGAAATTTATGTTCAGTATGTATGATTTAAAATCCAGAGAAGGGTCTTTTCATTTGACTTCTGCTGATTACTTTTTTCTAAGAGTGGCACCAGATCAACAATGAAATTAATCAGGATTATATATTGGCAGCATTGAGTTGGATAGGATTAGACTGGTAATCCTAAACCATAAACTGCCTGTTAAGAGGTCCAGTATAATGTACAAATTCTCAGCAGAGGGTGACTGTATCAGTCTAACCACAGCAGTATAAATTATCTCATAATGAGTTTTGTGTTGCCCTAACCAGTTTATCATCAGTGCCTGCAGTAAATAATTGATAATGTGCTTTCAGTTAAAGCTTCTCCATAGTGTGCTTCAGTCCAGCTCATATTATCTGGCATAGACTAACTTGAATTTCTTTAAAAATGGATGCTAATATACCTTCCCCTAAATACTTTGTGAGTGTATTGAGTTCTGTGCCGTTTCTGTGAGTCTCGAGGCTGAATAGGGTCATTGGCAGTAGTTGCCACATAAACAGCTATGGAAAGTAGTTGTTAAAATCCCAACTTTCTCTTGTGCTCTCCCCTCTCTCAAAATAAACTCTTTAGGTCATTGTGATTATGAAACATTTCATTTTATTCTTTTTAGCATTTGTTTCACTTGGTATATGGTACTTGATATTTCATATTCTTACTCCTATTATGCCATTTTTGGGGTGACAAAAAAAATTACAAAACTCTCAGTTTATTAAATGAAGTTTTTTACACTGTTTGTCCTATTTCTTTCCTTCCCCAGCACTTTTTTTTGGCCCCTGGTGGTTTCTCCCAGTCTCAGTGGCACATGCAATTACTGTAACTGACAAAACAAATGCTGCCTTGATAGCAAGGAGAAGGCATGTTCGCTGTTGCCACCCCTGAAAAGTAATTACATAGCTAATTCAGTGGAAATGAAAACTACAATGCAAAGAATTCTGAAAAATAAGCAGGACATTAACTATTTGAAACATTAATTATGTGGAAATGCCAGCTTTTGGCTCAGAGAGGTACTCCCAGACTGTGGTTGCAGTTTGATTTATGGCAGTGTAAATCAGGAGTAGCTGTGATGTTGGAGTCAGTGGCATTACAGGAGTGTAAAACAAATGTAACTTGCGTACACGCCTTGGATTATTCCCAGTTTTCCCATTAGTCAAACAAGCCTGTGAGTCACACCAATAAAATCAAGATTCTTTTCTGCAGCTGTGTCTTACGGTGCTGTAGAAAGCAGCACTGAGTGCCCCAGCTGCAGTTTCTGCTGATGCCTCACAGTGCTGAAGGTGAGACTTAAAGTGCTCCTAAATTTTTGCTGTTAGCTAGATACAACCAGAAAAGTCAAGATGTGAAATTGAAGATACCAGAAAAATATCATTTGGTAAGAAACTCATATTAGACATGAAGGAATAAATACTAAGGTGTTTAAAGCATGAGTTTGAAATGGCAGCTGTTGGGAACTTATGGGATTTTAACTTGCAGAACGAGGGTCATGTGCAGGAAGTTGTTAAGGGGGCAGTGATTTAAAAACTGTTAACATGAGCGCTTGTGCCTGGCTTAGTAACATGACCTACATCGGAAGAATAAAGGATAAAAGTAACAAATGCACATCCACAGCAGATACATAGAGCAATGGTTATCTAAGACTTAGGAATTTTTATCTTTTTCTTCCCCCCTCGGTTTTGTATCTTCTGGAGTTAACCCAACTGAAACAGTGCCTTCTTTCACTGCTCTCATCCTTGTCTTTGCATTGTTTCTCATCTTGACAGACATTTCTGACTTGTGCTGGGTGTCGTGTATACCATGGCTCTAGGGTACTGGACAAGAGGTTCCAGCTTGAATTATGCTAAGTGATTTTGAGCTCTAAACTGAATTTAGGTGTCCATACCACTTTCAAGTCTTGGAACTAAAAATATTTTGTTTGTGGCAATGATGACCATTTGAGTTTCTGTTTGGTTAAATATGGAGAAGCTTCTGTGGATTCACTGGGTACATAAAGGTAGAAGTTCAAACACTACAACTGCAATTAAGGTTATAACCTGGGATTCAACAAAAGGCATCAAAGAGCCATTCCTTTAACCTCAGCCTACTGGCAAAATTTCTCTTTAGGCAGAACCAGTTCCCAAAAGGGCTTATTCTGAAAGTTTATCAAGAGTGGCTTTTTGAAACTGGAGTAAAACTTTTGTGCTCATTGAGCCATGTCCAGAACTGTAGTAGTCATGACTTTAAAAGCTTTACCTAATGAAACTCTTCTAGTATTTGTCTTGAGCAATATGAACAGGGAAAAAGAACCTACCTGTATTAAATTTCCTTCAACTTTTTATCTGCCTGTATCTATCAGACTCATTTCAGAAAGACAAATTAACTAATTCATGTCATGAATTGCCATAGAGGCATAAATGGTCCCAGCACTTGACCACAGAAATCAGAGAATTTTTCCAAGTCATTATCTCCATAAACAATATTGTATGAAATATGCAATATTAAGGATATAATGAAAGTATATCTAACATGCCTGTCTTTAAATACACTCCATTTGTCATAGTTCTGAAAAAGTCAGACCGATATGAGTTTCGTCCACAGTTATTGTTATCGTCTAAAACTTATTTATTAAAGTTCATATTAATCTACCAGAGGGAGAAGTGAGACAGAAAAAAAGGTTCTACAAAAGTGCTGGAATTCTAAAGCTGGTTGGGCTTCTAAGGTCATTTTTATAAGTGTAATCATTCCCCTTATGCATCACCTTTCACACATGTGAAATAATTTTTAGAATTTTCCCTTCTCTTTTTCTGAATGTTTTGTGCATCTTCTGAATGGTAAGAATTGGCAATAATTTTAGATACTGCCATTTATTTCCAAGTATTATCATGCTCAATTTCATTTGACATGGGACTTTATTTTTTTTTAACTTGCAATAGTAGTCTAGAACATTTGATTTTTAAATGATGTTACCTCTGGAATGTTACAGTATTTTATGGCTGTTTTAATGGAGGCTTTCAAAGTCATCTTTAACATGCTTACAAATTTATCTAGTAAGTGACTTGTAAACAGTTAGGATTTTCTTTTTGATGTTTGGGATGGTTCCAAAACAAATCAATGCAATTTATGAGTTAGAAATGCATTTTAACTGCAGAGCCTCTGAAGTCTTCTTGTATATGAAAATATCAAGCTTTATTAAGAATTTAGAAAATCCTCACCACCAAAAATCTCTGTAAATTTGTCTTAAAGACCTGCATTGTCAGCTCATCTGTCCAGCAGAAAGAACCCTCAGGACAGAGCTTGCCTTGACAGGTTTCATTGTGGAACCAGTGAAGAAAGAAACAGCCATAAAAAGAAAATTCTGTTTAACATGCTGTTTAAAAAAGAAAACTTTAACATGGAAACCAGAGCTGCAAATCCTAATTGTCTGCTAGCATTGTTCTCATTTGCTAAACCTATAAATTGTCAATGTCCAACAATATCAGATTGCCAAGGAAACTTTCTTCTTGCCTATTGTTCTTTTGGCATCCCTCAGCCTGTGAAGACTGAAATTTGGGAGGAGGGGGGATTTGCCCAGTCTTAAAACTTGCTTATTTTAAAAACACTTTTGCAAAGTCTCTCTTGCTCTTTGATTTTGCAGAATGGAATCAGTTTCTTTCTGATGTGCTCTAATGCTGCCTTTTTTCCAAGTGATACATTAAGGCTTTTCTTTGGCTTATGTTTTGATCTTTGCCAAAGAACTAAGTGTTTAGTCTCTGTAAGAAATAAGTGGGATTTTGGCCTGTTTACAAGAATGCAATAAAGAAAGTCTGACAAAGATGCATTTTCCACTTTTTTATCTTTATAAGTGGATTGAGAGAAATTTGTATTTCAGTGAGAAAAAAAAAAATGCCTGGAGCTTTCCATATGACATGCACAGGAATAAACTGGTTTTAGGTTTATAAAAGAGGCTGGAAAACCAGAAACTGAACTGTAGACATTGAGACCTTGAACATCAATAGCAACTAACTTCTTCACATCACTAAATTCTTATTTATTGTAGCAACAGTGTTGGTCAAGTTCTTCACTGACACTTTGATTGGAGGTTGATGCAGCTGGTGTGTGAAAGGTAGAAATACTGTTATAAACCACTTGTCCAGTGGCAGCTCACAGAGCTGTCATCATTTTAAAAATCCAATAGGAAAAAGCAGAAAGACAGTTTTCAGTGTTTAGCTGTCCTGGTTGTGCCAGCTTTCACTGTTCTGCAGACAAGGAGTTTGCTAACCAGCTTCTGATGTGTCTGACTGGGAAACTTGCTTCCCTAGCAGTGGATTCACCTGCTCCAGAGTCTCTGTACTTCATACAAAGAGTTTGGTTGGAGAGTCTTCCTGAAGCTCTCCTTTGTTATCCTGAGTGCTTATATTTTGTTTTTCATACAGTAACAGACTGTTTTGGAGGGTGTGTGTTGACTGGCTAGAGGATTTCAGTTAGGATGCAGATGCTTGGAATACAATACAGAAATATACTGATGCTACTTGCAATTGGGGAGATATTGGGGAGATAATTTTGGAATAAGAATAGGATTTAGTTGTGATTTATGTGTCTTCGGAGTATTAAACATAAAATCAAAATCATAATGTTATTTTTCATTATTGATTTTGGTAAAGTTGACAATAGGAGGTAGAAGTGAAGTACAAATTGTGTACAAATGCTGAGCTTTTGATGAAGTCCAATTTTATAGAAAACAGCACTGCTTTTTCAAATGGGTTAGCCTGTTCATTTTTTGTTATGAAATAGATCTACACACCTAATTTTGGAAGAGTATTTTAAATGTGAATTACTTCTTGATGTTTTTTAGTTTTTCACTTTTCTCCTGGATTTCCCTTTGCATTGTGTTTATGAGAGAGTTTTTTGTTTGTTTTTTGTTGGTTTTTTTTCAAGCAGCCATGTTTTAAAATTCTTTCCCTCTCTACTGGGATGCTGCTGACTCCACTGTTCAGGTGCTTTTGCCTTTGTTTCCGTAATTTTGAAAGTTTCATCCTTCCATTTCCCTGCAGGAACACATGAAATGTCTGTCAAGTTCTTTATGAAGCTGGTGACAAGGGGAGAAAGCACTGGGTCCCACACACCCTTCACCCAGGATTTTGTTTATTTGATTTTTTAATTTGTTAAATGTTTAATTCAATTTTAAAAAATAAGGAGAATGAAATGATGAACAGCATAGTAACAAGAATCCTTTGGATAGAAGGCAGTTCAGACCTTGTTTTTTGTTTCTTTTAAGGTATCAGCTGTCTGAATTTCTAGGAAAATGAGATCTGATGTTGGAGCAGCCAGTTTTATCATTGTTAGAATGACAGATGTGCCAGAGAATGCAGTCTGTTAGATCTGAGATTTTGAAGATAAAAGTCAATTATTTTTTTTTCTCTGAGACATTTAATGCTGATGTGTGCATTTCTTAGAGCCTGATCACACTGAAACAAAAATGTTACCATTTTTAGACTTCACAAGATCCTTGAAGTTCAGCCTAAATGTATTTTTAGCTGAGTGGCTGTTGCCTCCACATTGCTCATCTCCTACAATCTCAGTATTGTTTTTACCATTGATGGTGAGGTACCAATTTTGATGGTGGGACTATTAGTCATCCACATTCAGTCTTCTCAGTGCATAGACACACACACACAAAAATTAAATTTAAAAAAAAGTTTCTTCAGTGTTTTAACCCCTTTGGAAAATTATGTTGTACTTAGATCTTGGTGTTTGATGTCAGAAAACTTGGAAAATAATTTGAAGTATTGAAATTTATAGAAAGTATATGAATTCCCACTAACAAGCTAGAAAAAATTGCCATTTTATCAAACATCAATTTCTCTACATTGCTTTTTAGGATTTTCACCACAGTACCATTAGAATTAATATAAAGTAATGAAAATAATTTTGCTACTGTTTTATAATACTGAATTCATGTTTGTGGTTAGTTCATTATTTCACATCTCTGGTACAACCTGTTTGATTATATACCTTCAGAAAGCCTGCAGATGACAAAATGAGAAAGCCAAATAGACACTGATTATGGACATTCTGTGATGCAATAATGCTTCATTTTAAGAACAGGTTGCATGTTAGAAGAAATTCCAGATTGTTACAGTCTACCCTCTGATAAGTGCGTTACTCTCCAGTATTGTAATGAATAGATTTTTTTTTTCTTCTAGAAATTCCTTTTTGATTTTGACCAAGGCTACTGTTCAGTCTTGAGTAGCAAATGCTGATACGTATGAAAAGCTGGACACACAAAGTTTGGTTCTCTTTGCTTTTTGTCTGAGAAGTGCCTTGAAGACAGATGTGCTCTGCTGGTAAATACAATGGCAAATCATTTTTTGGTAGTGAAACAGTAGGAAAGTTACCTGTGAATGGACTGATGCTGAATTTATCCTGATACCAAGGCCTGACTTTGTACGTACCTTCAACTTGCTCCTCTTGTCTGCTGCTAATTTAGTCACCATCTCATGTGTGTTAAGTGTATCCCACCTACTCCTGTTCCTGCTCCTGCCACTGGGAGTGCATCTGCATTGGTAATAAGACCAAAACTGCTTTAAGACTCTTTAATACTAAGCCTGCAGCATCTTTCATGCCCCTCTGGGCACGGGGCCTGACAGAGGTATCTGGTGCCACTTCATAAGTGCTGGGCTGTGTAGCAGCTGCTCTGGAAAAGGGCATGGTCTTGTCACGTCCATCAGTGGCATCAGATATCTTTGACTCCCTAAGGCAACACTCAGTGCTTGTGTTGGAGCAGCTAAACCTTGGCTTCTTCAGTGTCACATTTTATCTGACAAAACAGTGTGGGCTTAAGGTATCTTTTCACTCATGTCAGGATGATTGAAACCAGCTCTGTGTTGCCCAGCTGAGCATCTGAGTAGCCTGGAAACTCCATGACAGAGCAGAAGGCACTGGGATGACACTAGCTCTGACAGAAAATTAGTAAATATGCAAAAAGAGAGTTATTATTGCCTCAAAGCCAATAACTAATGACTCACCCATGCATCATGGTTAAAAATGCTGTGGGGAACTCTTTTGCTACACAGCATAAAAACGTGGTTCCAGAAAACCCTGCTTGGTTTTGCTCAGCTACCATCTGGCAGCACAGAGGTGCATTCACATTGGCTTCAGAGGAGTTTCCTGGCATTTATTAATGCTTTGTTTTCTACAAGATAGGAGCAAAACTGTTGATGGTTTTCAATTCCTGTTTTTTTGAGGGGGAGTTTCTTTTGAGATTTAAGTTCTTTCTCTTTTTTTTCCTCCTCCTTTTTAATTTTAGTATGGTGGCATTATTTTTGCAATATTTTGAGAATGTTATGTCCAATTTATGTTCACTAACTTTAATGTTTAGGAGATTTTTGTAGAGTAAAATCTTCTTTTTCTGTGTATTTTGTGAAAGGTTTCTATTCATTTAGCCTAAAAACATTTTCTTTAAACAAAACTAATCAATTTTGTACACCACATGCCCAGTCTAAGGTTATCTTGTCCTTGGTAAAGATTGTATAGATCTTAGAGTAGCTCATTTCTATAGGGCATTCCAATGTCATGTAATTTAAGATTCTTTTGATTAACCTATTGATTTGGGAGGATAAAGGGTAAACTATTTTTCTTTTTCTTGTCTTTTTTTCCTTTCACAAGTAGAAGAAGAAATAGAAATTTCCTATACAAATTTCAAGTTCTTGTTATTATTTGAATAGTTTTTTGCTTACTACCTAAAAATGTTTAGGTAATAAAAAATTAGTGAATACTTAGAAAACCAGCTAATTAATTCACTAGAAATGTTTTTCATAAATACTGGTAATATGGATTTATTATACTACATAACATATTTTTAATGATCTGTTGTCAAAAATTATAGATTTACTTCAGAAAGAGCAAAATGTTGCAGACTTAAGGGGTTTTTAACATCCCCATGGAAAGTGAAAAGAACTTCTGTGTCACTTTAATTTGAAGATATATTTAGCATTTACGAATGCAAATTTTTGTTACATTTTAGTATGCAAAATGGAAATGCCAACATTACTCATTTTAATGTCTTGGAATCAAATAGTTCATTTTTTAGGATGGAAATTTTAAGATGCTGATTTTCAGATATCCACTCTAGCACATTTTTTGTTTCATGCTTTTATTTAAAAAAAAAAAAAAGTTTCATCAGGAGTATTTTAATGTGAAATAATGTGTTTAGAACTGTGGCACTTCTCTTTGGAAATTTGGATTAAGAATATGTTGTGGTAAGTGATGTTCTGCAACTGTGCAAGATGGGGATTCATCAGGTTTGCAATTTCTCCTAAGTGGAGTTGACCTCGTTTAAAAAATTAGTTTTCCAGCTGTTAGCATTTGCAGTACTTGTGTTTGGATATAAACTGGAAGTAGTTTGCTGCTTGATAAGTAAAGAAGCTCCTAAACTCCTGTGTTTAAAGAATCATGAAAGGATGTGTGTGTTGATAGGTTTCCATCTTGGTTTACTATGCCTGTGTTGGCTCAAGGGACTAGTAAATAGTGTTTAGAACCAAGACACAGAGTGCCATGATTGCTGTTGGAATGTGTAGGCAGGGACTTGATTTGACACAAATGCAGGGTTGGCACAGAAGTAGTTGGAGTGCAGGCAACCAGCTGGAGGGGAACTGCAGGCTGGACAGGCTTTCCGAAGCTCCATGATTTCCAGGGAAGGTGGGTTACTGAAAAACAAGAATGCTTCAAAGACTGGAGGAAACTCTTAGTTCAGGATCTTGGATCAGGAGCTGCAGGGTCTGCTGTATTCATGTGCAGTTTGTGGGACCCAGACTGCCAGAAAATCTGTATGATCTATAGTGATAACTCTGTGTTTTAAACACCATTTCTATGGTCTGTGAAAATTGTAACTCTGCTATAGAGTGGATAAATGGCATTATTGAACAACCACATGAAACTTTGAGCTAGGCAACATTTTATTGTTATTTGCTCAATCCCAAAGTTGTTTCCAGGTTATGTTCCCTGTACAGAAATTACAACTCAGAATGCACCCCAACTAGAATACAGTTCTCATAGAGTATATATCCATAATGATTAGGAAGAAGCAGAATTAATATTTCTCAAAGTTTACATTTGTAAAATTTTGCCTGGTTGTCAAGGTAAAGTGATGTAATTCAGTTGTGGGTAAAGACAAAAAACATGGCATAAGTGAATACAGACAACAGAGTAATTAAACAGAATTAAGAGGTGGTTTAGGTTTGGTTTTGTCAGGTTAGGCTTTTTAAGTAGAATAGAAGCATAAAATAGTTTGTTTAAGGGAGATGGGAGCAGATGTAGGAATGGGAAGCAACCATTTGTCAACATAGACAACCATAATGGTAGCATCAAGAAGAAAATTATGCTAATAAAAAAGTCATGTCTCATGGTACCATTATTAGTTGCCTGTGATACATAAATGATAATGAGAACTACATCACTTCTTGAATTTCTAAATCGCTTTAGCACCTCGTTGTTTATACTTTACATTCTGCTTCACAGCTGGCAGATTTTCAGCACTTTTCAAAGATTATAGATTGTAACATTGCACGTTCTTTGCCTTAATTATACATGCAGATACTGTTGCATGTGTCCATAAAACTTACGACCCTTTTCCCTGAGACTTATCCCCATTTGTTCAGCTACAAGAGCTCAGACTTTCTGGTACAATGAGGCCACACTGCCTTTCTGTTTCCATGGAACAATGTCTTTCCCAATCGTACTGTTCTTGTGCTTTGGGTTTCATCCCATTTGAGCCTAGAGGTGGACCCAGGCTCCACCCTTGCACTTATATGGATACATCTTTACTTTGTAGGATTTGGAAACCTTTTTCATGTTCTGATGCAGTTCAAGTTTGAAAGTGCCCACCTATCCCCCCACTGTATTTTACCAAATAGCGGTTTTCTCTCACTTGTGTCACAGCAGAAGTGATAAGAGGGATGTTTCTAAACCATCAGTTTCACCTCCTTGTAACTGCACACAAATGATTTTATTTAATCTTACCTTAATATGTAAATTCCCCACAACCGTTTCTCTGAATTGTATCACACAAGATCCAAAATGCTTTTGAAGATAAGTTGAACAAAACTGTTTTGAAAACTGAAAGGTTCCATATTAACTGATGGATTTTAGTCAAGTAGTCATAGAACACATTTGAGGGTTTATGACTAATAGTATAATAAATCCTCAAATGTGTTCTATGACTACTTGACTAAAATTCTATTAACCTTATTTTAAAATCTTTTTTTCATTTTAATTAATCCCATCCTTAACACATACAATGTATACCTAACTGGCATCATTGCAGTGAGGCAATTCTAATGATTCACTGTAAATTTAGACTAGCTGGCATTCACTTCTGTCTTATCATATGACATTCCTGGTAATTCTAGAATGAGAGTTTTGAAGCTTTACTCTTTCTTCTCAGAAACTCTTATTACTGGGGGGTTTTGGTTTCCCTTCCAAGCTCTTTTTCTTACCTGGTAGCTCTAGTGCTCATTGTTCTTTTCACATCCAATCTGATTTGGGGATGGTAAATATCTCTTGATATTGCTCTATTTCTGTCGTTCCACATGACTATGAAATTATGTTTTTCTTTGTTGGTTCCGCCTCTGAAAAAAAAAAACATAATTTCTAATTGAATCAATGTCATTTTTCCACATTTATGGAGTTGCATCTAGGAGAGTCTTGAATTTCCTCTCCTGTTGATCCAGAATTTGGCCACTTGTCTCTTTCCTCTTTTTTAGCATTTGGAATTATCTCTCAGATGTTCAATGTCAATATGTGCTAGTGAAGCATAACCACTTCAGCTACTAAAAATTATGAAATGTAATTGAGAACCTGTCAAGAACAGTTACAGGTTTTGCTCAACTTCTAGAGCAGCTCACAATGGAAAATGTAGAAGACCCAGACTACTTGGCAAATACTGGGAAATAAATCTAGTTGAAAAGCTAGATATATCCTTAAAAAATAGTGAAAAATTATTAATGACCTATCATCTTAATGATTTTCTGCGCCATACAAGAAAGATTAGTTAAGTTTTAGCACTTCCTTTCCCTTTGTGTCATTTATAAATTAAAATCTCTGTAGTTTGAGGCGTGTAAATCTCTCTTGGTGAGAGCAATCTGACAAAACATATATTTTAATTAAAAGCCTTTCACACTGAATCTAATAAATTGGTTAATTTAAATTGAATAGATCATCTTAAATGTGTTTAACATGTGCAAAACCCACCTCAAAAAATTTACTAACAGTGTTTATTAAACCCAAAGCATTATAATGATCTTGATGTAGCTAAGAAATTATATTAACAAATAGAGAGGCGACAAGGTACATTCTTTTCCTGTGTGAACTGGTCCATTTAAAGTCAGTACAGTTTGATTGTAGGTGTCTCATTACCTGAGCTGGTGGAAAGCCATGGCTGTGACACCCAGTGGTTTGGTGACAGACAAGAAAATACCTACCTCTGATAGATGGATATACTTGGTTGCAATGAAAAAAGCATCTTAATCCTGGCTCTGATTTTCCTTATGTTTCTGAAACTATAAATTATTCTTGCTAGGATGTGCTGCAGATCATGTGGTAATGTCTTTGTAAGGTTGCTGTTCTGATGCATGAGGATAAAGTGAAGGCTTGTCTATGAGGAAACCAAGAGAGCCAACTGTGAATTTTGCATTAACTGAGTGCTCATCACTACTCCTGAAGTACTCCCTAGCAATTAGTTTTTACCAGGAGTGCATTCTTGTGCTAGAGTTGTGTGCACGGGTGAAATTAGTCCTAATTCATAGCCCAGCTTGTCATGTGCTGTCTTCCTATGGCTGCTTTTTATTATTTCTTTCAAGAGCTCTTGTCACTTTCTGATGTTTGAGAAGTCAAACTACTGGACTGTATTGCTAAACACTTTGCAATAACCAATACTCTTGACCAACCTGATCTATTTTTATTGTTCACCTCTGTGTAGTTCAATTGCTTCCATAAAACACAAACAGAAATGTTTTCTTTTGAGTTACCCTCTTGTTAACTGTAGCCCAAAACTGCATTCAGGAAAATGTTGCCATGTTCGCTGTGGTATTGAAAGAGCTCACCTGTCATTACAGAGCGTGTGAAGAGTCTTTTGGTAACATACAACTGTTCACTTTCATTTAAAATATGAATTGCAAATTTATGTTGTTACAGCTTTATAAATCCACACTATCCTATTAATTATGCTTTATGGGTCTCTTAGGTATTTCATAATCCCTGCTGTAGAACAATATATTTTTATTACACTATGTTGCTTAGTAATGCACAAATCTCACTTAAAATGCAGCTGTCTGTGTTTTGTAATGGTTGTCTGTCTTTGCTTAAAGGATGGCACCAATAAGATGCTCTGCCCTCTCTCTCCATGAAGGCACCGAGGGTGCTGGTTTCATATCATGCTTGTCAAAGTTGCCATCATTAAAAGGATGATCACTCTCATTATGTCTTTTCAGACCCTGGAATTCATGAATCAACCAGCCCACGTACCCAGGGGAGAGGGGGAAGCAGGGCAAATAACACAGGAAGGAACATTATAAACAGAGAGGAGGAGAGAGAGAGGCAGAAGCAGAGAGCAGTATACATTTGTCTTTAATGATCTGCACCTGGATTCAGCCACCCTTTCAGCCCAAAATCTGGCATTCCAGAGTGCAATTTCACAGCTGGAAGAAAGTTCTGTGTGTCAGCAAGCCAAACCCGTTAGGGGTGTGAGAAAGGACCGTTACAGTTTTAGGGTTGAAATGCACAGTTCATAGTTAGATTTCTGTACAAAAATGTTCTATTATAGAAGGTAACTGCAAATGAAAGCATTATGTGATTTGTGGTTTTTGTTTGGTTTTTTTAATGGGCCCTATGAAAAAGTGATATCAGAAGCAGTATCATCCACATACAAGCTACTTACTGGAATGACAGGTGGTTTGGTTTTTGTTTTTTCCGTACAAATTAATCTCTTTTCCTCAGCAAGGTCCTTTGTGTAGACTTGAGCTCTCCTCTCAGTGGCCTATCTTACTGTAATCAGCACCTGAAGTGATACCTTGCCAGAGAAACACAGCACTCTTTTGAGGTGTCCTGTTGCTGAGAGTCACCATTCCCTGCACCTCCTGACCTGTTCCTGCATAGCTATTGGTGTACAAACTGTTCAGGTCTGGGCAGTTTGTGAGCAAAAAATATTTACAGTTTTAGTTTTCAATTGTAAGAGAGTTTGAGAGAGAATGGTTACAGGGAATGGCATGAGTGATTAGTAACAGAATTATAAGTTGTCTGGCTAGTGAGAAAAACCTTCTGATCTTGACAAAAGTAATGGGTTTTTTGTATGTCTGATCAGGAGACTCAAGTAAAGGCATGTTTTTGTCCCTCAGTCAGGAGCGCAGTAAGAGGATGAACCTTAAATAAAATGGAAATACTGCAGAAATACTCAAAGTTTGAAAAGAATCTGTGACTCTCTTCAGATTTTGGGTATGTGATAAGATTCATGAAGGTTTGGAGCATTAGCTTTGTAGTCCTGGAATGCTTTGTTTAGCCACAGGCAAATTTCAGCTGCACTTTGTTAGTGACCCCAAACTTCCACCTGCAGTTTGTTTCCAGGCTATTGAACAGCAACATTAAGAGCCTCACATTTGAGTTTTCTGCCTCCTGTGCAGTCATGGAGCGTCCCAGGGCTCCATCAGCAAATACCCCTTTGCAATCTGTTTGCAGAAACATTCTCAGAACTCAGGCCCGTGCTGCCCAGGGAATGCAGAAAACCTGTCCACGCAGGTGGTGGGGGGTTTTTTGGCTTTCTACTCTTTGCAGCCAGTAAAACCAAATCACTTGTCTAGTCGTAGATGAGAGAAGAAAGGGGTGACAAAAAGAATATCCCATATTAAAGAGGATTCTATTTTTGAAATGGCCCACAAATTTGTAGGAGTGGAGATTTTGTCCTATATATGGTAAACAGTGGAATGACCATTTAAATATTCCTTGAATAAAATTCTATTAAAGAATTTACATAAGCAATTTTTTTTTATTCCTTCAAAGTTTTGTATTCAGGTGGTGAAAATGTAAGTAATTAAAGGAAAATAATTAGATTGAAGCTTAGGATATTTTCCTGTGTTTTGCTTACAACATGGAGGGAACTGAGGTTGTATATCCCAAAGAAGATAATAGCAAGAGGAAATCTTTAGTTTTGTATATATTTCTGTACTAGTCATCTGTGTTGGACAGTAATCTGTACTCCTAGCAGGTCAGACAGGAAATCAAATGCTTACTTGGATAAGGCAAAGAAGATCTAGATTAAAATTGTGAAAAACTTTCTAACAATATTGAAACACTGGAATAGAGAACATGAACCAATAGAAGAGATTTCATTTCTGCAGCTTTTGAAGATACATCAGATTACTAGGTAGAAGGAAGTGTCTGAATTTTGTTAGCAGGAGGAATGTTTACTCTATGGCTCTGCATCTGAGTATTTTCTAAAAGTGCAGCCATTCAAAATAAATGAAAATGACAAAATGTGATCTATTTCAGGCTTTTGGAGATGTAACAACGTTTTAGAAACAAAAAAATTGCCTTCCTGATACAGTAGTTTTAAGGTAGCTTTATCTTAAAATCATGATATCCAGAAGATGAGAAATCTGGAGGTTTTGTGTTGGAGGGCAGTCAGTATTTCAGAGTGTGCACATGATGTGTAGTCTGTTATAAGGTGAGACTGTTAAGAGTTACAGGTGAGAGATTCATGCAAGCATAACTGTCCTCAGAATAAATGAAACAATTATCTAGAACTTCCAAGACCTCGTTGCATGTCCCATAATTTTTATCAAAATGTGTGCTCCCATGTAGTCTGACAAATTACTTCAAATTCCTATTTGTGCTAAAATGTTATTTAAAAACCCATTACATGCACTGATTGGAATGTGTGTCAGGTGCCATATTTAATTTCAACCACATTAAAATTATATGTGATCATGAATAATTAAAATAACCAGTAGAAAAGCATTGGCTTTGAAGGTTGAAAAAGCATATTGTCTGCAAAAATCTTTTTGTGCTCCACTCTGAAATTATCTCCTGATGTTAGAAAGCACAAAATTCATTCCACCTTTTTTCCTCCTTTAAAATTCAGAATAAAAAATATGCAAAATATATTCAAATCATGTTTAGACAAATTCACTTTGTAGTTCAGTGCAGGCTACAGGCTAAATTGGTAGAACTGCATCAAGTTAATTGCTGTGAAAGCTTGTTACCTGTTCTCAAAGCCTTTGCATTTACCCAGTTTCAATTTGTGCAACTCTCATTAAATTTAAAACCACATTGTAATTATTAACAATATTTTCATTTTTAACAATCTTTATTTTAAAGAAAGCTTAACACTGGAGTTGAGTAACTCTTCAAAATTATGTAATGAAAATTGTTTATCCTCTTTCTCCATTATCACAGTGTATGGGAACTGGGAAAAGTTCAAGGAACAGATTCTGTCCTTTTCTGCCCTACACAAATGTTTTCTGTATCACTGACTTCACTAAAACAAAATTCATTATGGACCTCTATATGCAGTTGTTAATGGATGTAAATCAATGATAATGCAGTTAATGGTTCTCCTGAAAACATGAGAAATATATCCACTAATTTTGAAATTTTTTTTCTACTCAACTATGAGGGTTTTTACTATATGCAAACAGTTTTACTAAAATTGGGGTGGGGGGTGTGTGTGTGGGGGGGGTGGTGTTGTTGTGGGGTAGTTCTTTTGTTGGGTGTGTTTTGGTGGGGTTTTCTTGTTTTCTATTTGTTTTGGTTTTTTGTTTTTGATTTTTTTTCCTTTTAGTTGCCTAAAAGCTCTCAGAATGCCAGTTGCTCTCCTGCTCCCCATCACAGACTCTATATTACCTCCTGAGCAGAGTGCTGAGCTTCAAGCACAGCTGAGCAAGAGAACATGATCAAACTATGCTAAGATACAGCAACATCAGTGTTGGAAAGACACCTTGAATAGATTGTTACTTAAATGCTTCTTACAGCCTTCAGTACTTTCTTCATCTTGCTCTTTGTTTATGAAGTAATGACCAAAAAGTATCTGGCATAAAGACAAGTGTTGTAGACAGGGAAGGCAGCTCAAATTGGGATTATCTCACGTTTTTTCTGTATGATAAGGAAAATGTATCACATTTTTCTACAATTTGAAGTGTTGGGTTTTGAACGCAACACTCTATTTTAAATTTGGTTTTAGTAGAACTATTGTGACATAAAGTTGCAGCTTTTTATAGATTAAGAGACTGTAACTGAAGATTTCAGGAAGGAGAATATGGCACCTTGTTAGTGATACGGCTCATTCAGCCAAGGAGATACAAAGCATTTCTTGGCCAAAGGTTCTTCTTAGCCTCTGTTTGACAATTTCCTTGGCTTTTTGGATAATTGAACACATTGTCTTCCAGGTTATATTGCATAATATCCAAACATACTTTGAGAAAGGGAATATGTGCCATTCAGACGGTTAAACAATAGACCTCAAATTATGGTCAAATACTTGTTGCTTCTCTGACACTGGTATATTCCAGTTCATGTTGAGGAGTAAGAAGGATAGAACATTGGCTTTAATGAAGTTATATTCTTATTACAAATATTGATTTGTACTAAAGTTAGTCCTTCTTTTGTTTTAAATAGTAGATACTTTGGGGTTTTGGCATGTCTTGCTTGAGCCTAACTAGTTTAGATTTAAATACAGCTGTTTAGATTTCGATACTGCTGATGTAAATTAAAATCTTGACAGCTGGTAGAACTAAAAAAAATTTATAGCAGTCACAACTTTGCTCTTCTGCTGTGCACTACACCCTATACAGCTTTTCCATTAAAAATACCTGCATGCTGCCTGGTAGTAGAGTCATTTACAAGAATGGATCTTTCAGCTCTCGTGAGCTGAACAAAACAGCTTTTTCAAAGAGCACTTATGAAGGGAAGATTCCTGATTTTTAGATTTCATTACCTTTATTTTTGTCTGTTCAAGAAACTTGAGATACCTGTCGCTGCAGCTATTTCCACAAAATGAAGTTTTGTCTTAGTAGCTTTCTGCCTATGCAGTGTGTCTTCTGTGCTCTTGTAGCTTCTTCAAAATGATGTAAAGTGTTCCTTTCTTCCTGTCCTAAATGGTCATTCTGCAGTGCTGTCACAAGCAATTGTTCTGCTCATGCACCAAGTTTCCTTTTACGTTTGTTTTGTCCATGGCAACTTTGCTGCTTGGGAAAAGTGTTCTCTAAAGAGTGGGATGAGAAGAGGCTCAGCTTCTGGAAGGAAAAAATAATCCTTGAACTATTAAGAGTTCTGTAACAGGTTGATACATGTACAGTCTCTTTAGCCCTGATTTCAAATGCAGGAGGTTCAGTTGGTGATATATTTTGCAGCTCTTCCTGCCCTGGAAAGCCTGACCAGTTGATGTTCTGCTTTGGCGCTGCTCTGGGGGTGATCTAGTCTGAAGTGCACAGGACAAAATCTTCAGCATGCCTTCAAGTCTTGGCTTGCAGTACCAAATTTCTTTACTAGTCCTTACCCAGCACCTACAGAAAGAAAAGGAGTCCAGGATTCCCCACGAGGATCAGCTGAGCTTCGGAATATATAAATACCATCTTTCGTATGATTTAACTTTTCTTATAGCAAGTCAGAACAGCAGGAGCCTGAACTGTTGAAAATTGCTTCTGATGAATTCTGGACAAGGATCAAAAGTAAAAGGAATAGCACATTCACTTTGTTGCTTCCCCTTCCATTACATTCTCTCTTATCCATTTTTTTTTATATTTTTCAAAAAATGTTCAAAGTAAACCTGAGATCTTCCACATTACCCTTCAGGAAAAAGCTATTTGTTTTTAACAGGATTCAATATTTCTTATAATTTATTATTCATTTCCTTCAGTGATCATAACTTTTCAAAGTAGTCATAGAGAAATAATTTCAAAAGATGTTGAAACTGCCTGGGTCACATCAGAGGAGAAGAGCAAATGGCTGTTAGCCTTTCTTCCTCTCATCCACAGAGTAACCTTGACTGTCCTTCATAAGGTCAATATAATTGTTATCTATCAAAAAGCACTTTATTTTCTTCAGAGCATTGTGATTTAGACTTGTTTGTTAATGAAAATATAATTTTCAATGCTGCTTACCTCTGTTTTTTCTATGCTCCAAAATATAAACCTTTGTCATATGTTCTCTATTGCTGTAGCTCTCAATGTAGAAATGATTTGGATACATGGGAGAGTTGTAAGAACATCATTCAGATCTCAATGGATTTCAGGTTTTTTTCCCATCTTTCTTTTAAAATTTCTGAAGTGTTTGACTAGAAAAATTCAGGGCTTGCTCCAAAGCTGACTGAAATCTGGTGAGCTGTTTCTCATTACTAATGTGCTTGAAAGGAGGCGGCTGAAAAATTCTTTAATGAGATTCTCTCATTGGGTTTTTTTTGTTTTTTTTGTTTTTTGTTTTTTTTTTTTTACCTAATAAGAGGTCCAATTATATAATTTCAGCTAACAATACATTTCATCGCTACTGCCCTTGAAGCTCACAGTGATTCATTCCAAACTTTTGAAATTATTTCCAACAGCAACATCTGAATATTTCTGTTGTAGGGAAAAATTAAATTTTGGCTGGGTTTTCATTGTAAGTTACTTTGCCTTGATAACTGAGATGATGCCAGTGGAAGACTAGGTAGCCCTCCAAAAAAGAGGAACTTCCCTCTCTCCTTCATGTAAAATTCAATTTCAAGCTTTGACAATAGACACTGTTGCAACATTTTCAGAAGGAAAGGGTCAGAGATCTCGGCCTTTCTAGGGCATAGTGTCCTGAAGCACAAACATTTTATCCTCATGCACTTATTTTTGTTTGGAGTTCTTCACAGGGTGTCAACCTTTTAAAAAATCGTGCCTTGAAGTGGCCTGTTCTGTTTCTGTGCCTGGGATTCAAAGCTGTGCTGCTTGTTATGAAGCAAAAGATAAAACTGCAAAGTGATGCGAACTTCTCTCCACTGCAGCCACAGGACTGTTGATTTCTTTCCTAAAGTGCTGTGTGACAGGATAGTGCAGTGTGAGCTGGACCTGATGGCCCAGAGCAGCAGCATGATCTATTCATATGGGGTTTCTTTATGCCTCAGTCAATTTCAAATCTTTTCATTTTGTTGCTTAGCTTTACCTCTATTACTCCATAATGTTTACAACAGATATTCTTTTATTTGTCAATAGAAAGCAGAAAAATGTGAAGCTGCTCAAAAAAAAAAAAAAAAAAAAAGATAGAGAGAGAAAAGCACATGCCTAGATTTTCTTTCTATGACAATAAACTCTTGCTTTACCCAAAGTGACTGAACTTATGTTTAATATTTGGCATATTTTGTACCAAATATTCTCTCACATAATTCATATTTGGAGGTGAACAACTAATGTACTGTGCATCAGATACTTTGTATCAGATATTAACTGTGGAATATAGAAATATTTTGTTACCTTTTTTTTCCTTGCTTATCTGAACATGGTGGACCAAGCTTTGTGTGTTAGTAGTTGTGTTTCTCAAGTGATGAGTATTTAATCTGTGCAGCCATTCCATGAATTCCTTGGAACATGCAATGATGACTTGATTATTAGAAGACTGTTCGATTCGAGGTATCCTGTACCAGATCTCCTTCTTTAGACCTGTTACAGTATCACTGAGTGCCAGAACGTCTGAAGTTTGCACAGGGTGTTATCACATGAAAGATCAAGTTATGTAAAACTCAGTAACTTCTAAAGAAAAAATTGCTTCTTAGTTTCAGTGGCTAAACAGGGAAAGCATTGTAGTTTATTTCATGTAGACTGAGGATGGTCTTTTGTTTTGTTTTAAAGAGAACTTTAAAGTATTTATGTTAAGGTGAGATTTCCAGGTTCAAATCTCAGTATTGCACTTTCATTCATGTAGATAACTAAATATCTCCCCTCCAAGGAAATGCATCTGAAATGTACTCAGTAATGTGGCACATTGCATAAGTCTTTGAAATTCAAAATCAAAAGCCATTCTAGTATAACCTGCTATTTGTTGAGAAATGCATATGTAAGTAGCTTTGTGTAATTGTTCATGAAGCTTTTAGACCAAATCTCCTCAGGTACTGGGAATTGCAGTAGAGCATGGGATGATATTGTTTATTCAGGTACTATATTAGCATTCTTTACACCACTACTTCTTTAGACATCTGGGACTTTGTATAATTGGTTCAGTAAATTTATTTTACTTTTCTGTAAACTTATTTCACTTACCTACTATGTTTCTCTTTAATATATTGTCACCTCTCACTATGAATAGAAGTTGTAGAATGACAGTTTCCAGAAGTTTCCTGAAGTTCACCTCTTTCCATTGCACGGCATGACGAGTTGTATTGAAATGTAAAGTCTAATGCCAAGTTTTTTAAGAGGACATGCCAGTAGGGATGTAAAAAAATTAGTTTGCTGATGAACATTCTAGTGTTTCACTGATCTGAAAAGTCCTGTGCATTCCACAGTAGTTTCACCTTGCATTGAACATACCTAACTTGATCCTTTTATGTGTAATAAGAAAACATTATAGTGCTCAAGGGTGATTCCTTATCTTTTATAAAGGTTGATGCTATCAAGTTGCTTGTCACCTGTCCTCTGATGCAGTTGTAGTTACTAGCTCTGGAATGTGTTTTGGTTTGGGTTTGTTTATTTTTTAATTCAAGAATAATTTTGGGATTTTTCTTAAGAAGAGTTTGAACTCCAGAATTTTTGACCTCTGGAAAGAAATCCACAGCTGACAGGCTGTTTATTAAGGACTACACATACCGTGTAGCAAGGTACCAGGAAAAAAGTTTACAAATTTTCCCAGAATCAGAAAGTATCTGTTTTACCTTTGAGCGTTGTATTTTGAATAAGACTAAATATGACACCAACTGGAATGATTATCATGAGGTAATTGGACCCAAGGGATTAGAAGCATTTGGCTACAGGTTGTACCTGTAACAACCTGGAATGTAAATTATAATAATTACTTCACAATAAAGGTTTGTATTGCTACACCTTATTTCCCAAGTAGCCTAAGGTTACCAAAAGGCTTTTGGATACTTTCAGCAATTTCATTTCCTTTGCACCCTAAGGTTACTTCTATTATCATCAGCTTGATGAAGGAGGGAAATGAAATGAATTTGGTTCTGCAGCTTCAGTGCTGTTTTCTAAAGAAAATGTTTATGCCCAGTACTGTTCGCTATTTTCCTAGTTTTTTTTTTTTTCCCAAAATAAATTCTCCAGATGTCTTAAGTGTTACACAAGTGTGTTCCATGTGACTATCTGTATGGTCACATTACACTGAGACTTTTAAGCAAGCCAAAGCATTTTGATAAATTGCAGTCAGAAGGTGAGGAGGGTAGAAGAAATCTGTGAGATAGGGAAAAAGACTTCAGTCTTAAGAGCTGAGCTTTACATATCTTGGATATTTTACCATAGTTAATATTACTATGCTTGTCATACCTAAGAAGCCTTAACTGCTGACAGTGCCACTTTTTGCACTAGAAGCTCCTTATATAATTCAGACTGGCAAATGTGTAGTAGCCTGACAAGGGGAAGGGGGAAACCTCTAGGGTCATAAAATTGAGAAGGGTGATTTATAGCTTACATGATGAAGCAAGCAGTTCAAGCACTGCTTACCTGATCTGGTAGAAGAAAAGGACACATTTTGCATATGTTCTTATTCACTTCCATATATCAGAAGAACTTGTCAAGCAGTGAGATAAGGGGAAAATGTCCTTAACCTGTATTCAGTCTATTGGTAAGGATTGTGTATGTTGTCTGCATCTTTGGGCCCTAAAAATGGAATAACCTCATCACATCATTAAAAACCAGTAAAGGATCTGTCTTTTGCCTTTCTGGTATTTCTCTTGCAGAGCTGAAGTTATCCAATGGATAACACTAATACTACAGACCAGCCAAACCTGCGTTTCTACAAATGTTACAATAAAATTTCCCATGGCTTTATGACCTCCCGTAGTAGCAACATTCATGTTACAACTTCAGTGAATTTTAATCCCAATAATTCTTTTACCACCAGTGACGCAATAGTGCAAAATTAGTGGGAGAAGGGCATACATTTCCTTTCCTCACTTTTCTATTTTTCTATTTACTCACAGCCTCCACTTGCCACAGTGCACTGTTTTTGTGTGTTGGTGTGCACATTATTAGTGTAGACATTAGTATATATGTTAGGCAGTGAATGCTTCACAGTATCACAGTGCTGCGAATGGATGGGCTTACTGGCACTTATGCAATACTAGAGGGATCATAAGATCCTTCAAACAGACTGCTAATTGATGAACTCATCTCTCACTCCACATAATTTGTCTCTCCTGTCTTTCTTTCATCTGTTTGCCATTAACAAGCAAACTTTTCCCTCCATGACTGCCTTGAGTCGCAATGCACAGGCTGCCTTCTCATGGATTGTATGATTTCATAAACTGCATCTTGGACCTGACTTGTCCTTTATCCTGTGTATCCCAAGCTCAGTTTTCCCACAAATGGCATGGTTTTCTTCTGTGATTATCAGTTGAAGTATTTCATTTGTAATGTAATTTGAATAATTAGATGCCTGGATTCCTACTTTCTTTATATTTAAGGCTTTAGGGAAGCAAATGATCCTGCAGCCTGGGGATGGGGAGGGATGGAAGAAAAGATCCCCAATATTTCTTTTTTGATCTTTGTGTTTTCTCTTTCTTTTGGTACTTAAGAGCAATTTCATGCAGTTAATCTACTTCACAGGGTGCTGTTGAACTCGGTAGGTGATGTCACTGTTCTACAGTAGTAGCTGAGAGTGAATGCACATCTCTAGCTTAACCTTTTCTTAGAAATTAAATACTTGTCTGACTGCACTTCTTTGTGACTAAAAAAGCAACTGATCCTAAAATTTTTAAACAGATCTTAAAAATAAAATATCTTTTCTGCCCTGGTATGAGGCCTGTGAATATGCAGGAATTTAAGATACATTTTCTTTTTTTTTCTTTCTGAAAATATAGGTTGAGTTTCATTTACATTCTAGAACTTATATATGTGTAAGAGTAGAACTCACCAATGTTTGCTGGTGCAGTAATGACCAGAGTTGCGCAGTCATTAATTATTTCCATCGCAGAAATATATAATGCTATTAGAACAAAAGCAGACTATCTTTACAACTCCAGGAAATCAAACATCAGCCACCCAAAACTAATAGCCTGTCATTACATTTCTGTTTACCAGAAAACAAAATTGTGCTCTTGCTGATTTGAAAAGGATCCCTGGAGTAAATGCTTCTACATCGTACATAAATCATATTCTCCATCAAGTAACCTAATGATGCTTTGGGGGTGGTGTCATTAGGCTTCCACATATTTTGCCTGACAAGGAGTGAAAACAGTCTTCTAATTATCAAGGAACTGAATAAAAGGGACAAATAAATAATATTAAATGACATTTTTTATTCTCTTTTCCAGAAAAACAAGCAAATAAAATAAAGCACACCTTTCTGGGATCTGATTTTTACTAAAATCCCAGTTCCAAAGAATATGCTCTTGCTTTCAGTAGGAATACAGGGGTTTTTTAATTTTACTTTTTTGCTTGTCATTCTTTTGTCTATTCTCCTAGGTAGGGTGAGTAAAATACTTGGAGTTTATCATTGGGGATAGATTGTGGATTTATCTTCATGCTTCTTGGAAAACTCTTCAAGACATTGATGAAAATCTATTTGATTTTTTTTGTGTATTGAGTCTGCAATGTGGTTTCCTTGAGAACACTTTTTGTTGTCTCATCTAGGTGCGTATGTAGGGTCTTTCCTTTCAAGTAATGTAGCAAGATACATTGTTTCCATATTTTGCTTTCATAGATCAAAGCACCAAATGTTAAATGCTTTTAAAAAAACTAGAACTACTAATCTGCATAGAACGTATTAATTACATCTATAATAAAAAATTGGCACATAAGTATTACTATGAGAGAACATGAACTAAATTTTGGATGTCAAAAGAATATGATATTTCAAGCTGTGCCACAAAAATGTGGTTGCCAGTCTTGCCAATTCTGCTCAGCCAAGGGAGAGCAATGCAATGTCCCTTGATCACTTTAATCTGTCCCATCACACTGGGGAGGGAATGCTTCCTTGGAGGAAGGTTGACTGTAACTTCTGCTGCCTCCTTTAAGACTGAACTGCATAGAATCTACCTGGAATTTGAATCCAATTTGAAAATTGTGACTGAAATACCCATCTTAAGAAAGACAAAATGTGACCAAGTGGATGTGAGATCACAGTTTCTCTGACACCACTTTGTATAGGCTGGCTACCTCACAAAGAGAAAATGGGAGAGATGGAAACTTTGGACCATGGATATGAATCTCATATCTGAATTATTCGTCTATTATGTTAATGAATTAGTTTGTCATTGATAGTCTTCCAAGTTGAATCTGACTTTTCCATCGCTGAAACATATTTCTGTTTAACCATAGTGCCATTGTTATTTTTTTCCTGGTCTCTTCATGTCTTGAAATTCAGACTATACTCTCCTTTTAGGGTTTGCACAAATTTAGCATTCTTATTTTCTGAAGTAGCTTTTGGATTAGAGCTCTGCTAAAAGTGCACTAAGCACTTGCATTGTCACGATAAATCTTTGTCCTATCTACAAACCATGTAGTTCAAGCAGGAGAGTCAATAATCACAACAACATGAATCGTTTTGTACAGGGTGGCTGCCTGAGATGATTTAAGGGTGTTAGTAACTTGTATGTACACACTGCTATGTTTCTGGCTGTACCTCAGCATCAACTAGTTTGATAAAATCAGAACGATCATAATTCTCTGTTAGCCCATAATGACAGCCAGTTGTGGTTTCTAACCCTCTGCCCTGCCACTTCTCCATCTTCAGTTATAAAATTAATGAAATTGCTGACATTTAAATGTCTTCTCATCCATACTCCAGATAATTACCTGCATATACTTTAATGATTTCCTCACACACTTCATGCAATTGAAGACATAAGCAATTTGTCTTTCTTCTAATACATTTTGAGGGAGCATATATCTTAAGGCTATTAGTGTCAAAATGTTATTGTCCTCTGTATCCTGGAAAGCTTCCGAATATCATATCTTTAGAATATTTGGGACTAGTTTAGCTATTTTTTAAAAAAAATTGCTTAAATTTACCTAAGTTTTCTTTTGAATGTTAGTTTTCATTGAAACTGCTCATCTGTAATGGCATAGCAGCATATCTTTTCAAGCCAAGAAGGAAAATTTGAGATGTTTGTTGAGAGAAAGTAATTTGATGGATTTTTAGATACCGCCACCTAGATTCTAATTCTAAACAGAAACTGTTCAGATGTTTTGAGGACTGTAACTTTGGGTATGAGGAACTTTGTTCTGCCAGAAGGCATATTGTGTGTGTGTGTCTCTCTGGGCCTTCTCCACCAAGTGTCAGGCATTGTTTAGTTCCATATCTTATGCTATGGCTTTCTGTCTTGGTTGTTTCTTGCCCACATACTCTGTCATGCACAAGTGGCCAGGCTGCAGAATTTTGCAGCATAGATGACATCATGATTAAAATATGCACAAAGTTCGAAGGGAGTTTAACTTTGTGGTGCTGTGTCCTTAATGCCTAATATAATAGGTGCTGTTCTAGACTGTAGTTCACTACTTGATAGTAGTATTTCTGTAGTAAAAACTATTTGTTTTGCATATCTTATAGAGAGGTGAAAGATAGATAAGAGCTATTAAATCAAGGATTCTTGTATTTCATAGCATTTCTACTAATAATGGATCAGTGTAACAAGGCAGGACACCGAATAGATCACGATTTTTTTGCTTCCATTACAGAAGTATTCTTTTTCTACAGCTTCACAGTGTCACAGAATCACAGAATATTCTGAGTTGGACCCTCAAGGATCATCAAATCCAGCTCTTAAGTGAATAGCCTATACAGGGAACAAGCCCACCACCCAGGCATTATTAGCACCACACTCTTAAGGCTAATGGTTGTTAATCACAACTATTAGAGATTCTTTTTTTTTTTTTTCTGATGAGTGTTGTGCAGTAAGTTTTGTTCTACTACTGCAAATAGAAGATAGGAATTCCTATTTTACGAGGTCTGTTACATTTTCAAGTCATATAAATCAAACTATTGCACATGCATGTGTTTGGGTTGGGGGGCTTTGTGTGTTGTTGTTTGGGGGTTTTTTATTTCAAGTTTAAAGCTCATTAAACTTGGGTCAATTCTATTAAAATTCATAACAGGACTAGTGGTAATCAGGTAGTGGTATTTAGTAGTGAAAACTGTCTCTTTTCCATTATAAATCAAAACCCAACCCCTATTCCTTTCACATGGTCCATCAAAACACCCCTGCATGACTGTATATTTTTCCCTATGAATTTTAAGCAGTAAGACGAACATTTTACTTCAAAATACCTTTGCCAGTCCCAGCTTCCTGATAGAAAATAATTTTTGGTGTCATCCTGTGTCTTGTTACCAGTGTTCAACTGTTAGCTGACAAGCTACTGAAGCTCATCAGTCCTCTTCAATATTTCAGATGGACATAGGAAATGTTGAAGGGGTTTTCTTATTCAGTTTTTGGCACAAAATCACAGCAAAATCACCACCTCCCCACTAACAGGTGGCTTATGCAGTGAATCATGCTAGGGTTTCTAAAGGATTATTAAGTTATAAAATATTCCATAGGTGTTTTCAAGCAGGTGTCAAGCAACAGCCATTTCATACTGAGGGGCTGTTTCATATCTTGCAATTGCAAGGACAAGGTACCACAGGACAGGCTGTATTGATGGATCAAGGTCAGCTGTATGAAGTTCAACAGGGCCAAGTGCCAGGTCCTGCACTTGAGTCACAGCAACCCCATGGTTGGTCTCTGCTCCCAGATTTCCTCACCAAAAAAGTTGTCAACCCCTGAAACAGGGAAGTTACGCAGTCGCCATCCTGGAGGTATTTCAAAGATGTGCAGATGCAGCACTGAGGGACTTGGTTTAGTGGTGAAAGGTTTGGCGGTGCTGGATTAAAATGACTGGCCTCAATGATCTTAAAGGTGTCTTCAAACCTAAATGTTCCTATGTCTCTTTAATAGTCGGAGTAAATATCACACTATAAACAATAACATGACTTTGCTTCAGTGAACAGGAAAGTGAACATTACAGAATTCCCTGTAAAAATCTTTCTGTTAATTTGGGAACAAGCAAACCCACCTAATGCTGCACAGCTGGAGATACAGCTTTTCCTAGCCTGGAGTCATAATGAGCCATTAGCATACTACAGTGTCTGGAATTTTTCTTTATACTTCAAAAGAAAAATGGAGATGAAAAAGCACAAAGGCGAAACACATTTTCCTCATTCCTTAGTTGCTGAAAATACAAAAGATCACAATTGAGAGCTAAACTATAGTTTAGCTGGTAAAGAAAGGCCGTTTCATCTCCTCTGTCTTAAAGAAGCTTAGATATTTAGGAAAAAAGTCTGGTGCTATCTGCAGCACCAAGTTGTTGAGTGACAGGCTGTTCAGATGTGGATTTCTGTGTTGATGTACACACATCATTGTTAAAGTTCGGAGAGTCATGCCCTAAGTATTTTGATATAAACATAATTTTTTAAAAACCTTGAATATTGGCTCATTTCAAAAACAAATTACCTAGACATTTGTATAGTAAGGTTTACTTCTGAGTTTCAGTCTAAACCTTTAACCAGAGTTACTCAGCTTCCTGTTACTTCACACATTTTGCAAATTCTTACTTTCTTAAGTGAACGTCTTGTGTCAGAAATTTACATAGACATATCTCTCTCAGCTAACTTATTATTCTAAAAAGGTAGGAGCTGGGAGGCTGTATCAGTCTTCAAGGGCAGAAATCCTCACTTTTCTTAATTAAATCATACTGGCATTTTAGGCTTTGCTCTGGTTCTGTCCTTACCATTTCAACTTTTGGAGACTCCATGATGAGAATTTTAAGTATATGTTCTATAAACCTCTTTATTTATTGAGAGGTTATATATTTAAGTTCATCTTTATATTGCTTAATTGCTGCATATGGCTCTGACTTGGGTATTTCATGTGTAGGTAGATTAGGATGTCTGAAACAGTATTTAATGAGAACCTACCCCTGGAAATACAGGATATCTGCAATGAAATGGAATTTATGAATGGCTTCATTATCCAAAGGGCTTTTTCCTACAGAGATTGATGGCAATCTGTTTTGCAGCTAATGTAACTGAAAACTTATTTTTCATAACCTTATGACTACAAAATAGATGTAGGCATATCTTCTTTAGGCTTATCTTCTGTAGCATGTAAGAGCACAGTGATGATCAGAAATATGTTTATGCTTAACAATTTCATTCTTTGATGAGCATATGGAGCATAACAAAGCTGACCCATCACCTCTAGTCTGTTGACAAAACCCAAGATTGTTACAAAATAAGCTGGAATACCAGTGGGATGACATTTGAGATCTGTGTAGTTAATTGAATCTTGCTAATATTAGTAATGTATGGGTTTACACAAAAATGCTTTCCCCTTTTTAGCGCTTAGTTCTCAGAATTAAGTTGGCATGACTGATAAAATTATCTTGTTCCACAGAGAGTTGGGTGAGATGAGCTTAGGTGAAGCCTGTTGCACAGATCCTAAAACCTTCACCAGGCTTACAAGCTTAAAGGTTTGCAGGATCGATTCTTTATCATGTGTAAAGCACATAAAATTCAACATAAAACCTGCTCCAAGTGACTCCGCTTGAGCAGGGCATTGGGTAAAATGACCTTCAGACGACTCTTCCAACATCAATTATTCTCCGATTGTGTGTCCTATTACTGTATTGAACTTTATTTTCTTGTAATTCTATATCACTAGCAAGAACAAGACATACCAGACTTTTTTAATCTCTTCATTTCTTTGATTTTGTTTTTTCTGAATTCTGTAAACTTATTAGCTCGTGGAATGTGCCTTGTTGCTGAGGACAACTTTTCAAACCAGTATCTAGCCAGCGTTAGCTAAAGTTAGTACAGGTGATAAATGCTAAAGGAAAAGTCCCTGCTTTCATTGGTGGTCCTTTGTGCTGTGCAGAAAGGCCTGATTTTCTGCAGGGATGTTTTCCTTGAAGATGTGCTGTCAAGAATGGCTGGAGGAGCCTCATATGATCCCTTGGAAAGTGATGGGTTGACAGTGTTGGTGTTGGGCTCTGAAGTGGCAAGCACTGTCATTTCCCAGACTCTGTCCTTAAACAATGGTAGGTCATGTGTGGGAGGGCAAAATGCCTTCTTAAAACTGACTGAACTCATTGTGACCTGAGGAAACTGTGACCCACCTGCTAGTAGTAAAGTAGAAAATCAGTATCCCAAACAAAGCACTTACAGGCAAAATAATAGCCTGCAGAATTAAGAGTGCAAGTGCCTGATGCTGTAAATACTAATGGCAGTGAGTATCACTTAGCTCAGCTATTAGGCCTAATTAACTTGATGTAGACTATTTGGTAATAATAAGTTTAATGTTATATTCCTTGGAATTAAAACATGACAACATTACACTCCTGTTGATAAAATGGCAGAATTATGTTCGATTACCTGTGGGCAGATACCCTCATTATTAAATCCTAGTATCTATGAAAATGCAAACTCAAATGTGTACTTAGAAATAAATTACTCCATCAATAAAAGCTTCACCCCCTTATTATAGCAACACTTCCTTGTGTGCTGATGACTTGGATCTTTGCCTTTGTTTTCTGGTGTAACAGATGTGCTGCTTCATCTTACTGTACACTGAGAAAATCCAGAAGCTACTTGATTTTTTTTTTACTAATGCCTATCTAATTTCTGTGCTCCTATTTTGAGTGGACTGCTGAAAAGTCGTCCCAAATATCTTTTTCTAAACTAGAAGAGAAACAAGTTCATAGCAAGTATTTTAGAACAAAATATTCTTTGAAAATGCTATGTGAAGAACATGGATTAGGTTGTGTTGAATGCAGTGACACAGGCAGGATTACCCTGCCTATGGCATTATTTGTGTGTGCCTTACCTGGTGGGAGCTGGATTCGTGTCTGTCTATGCATGACTACTTAACGCAGCAATCAGAAGTATTTGCATATAGCACCTCCTCCTCTGTCTTTTCCTTCTTAGGAGCTTGTCTTTCCCTTCCTAGTCCAGCCTCAAAGGTTAGGAAAGATGTCTTTTATTTGTGAAGTGAAATGTCTGACAGAAGTTAGGTTTTAAAATGGGCTTCTTGCTGCATATACAGACATGTGGACTCCTTTGAGACAAAGAGTAGAAATACAGGAGTACACTGGTAACAGTGAACCACATGAAGAATTTATTTCGACTATGATTCTTTTAAGAACTTACAGGTGCTTTAAAATATTTTCCTGTTGAATATTACATGCTTCTACCCATAGTCAAGGTTTGATCCTACACACCTCTGCACCTGTAAAAACATGCTGAAGATTTCAGGATCTCTGTGGCAAACTTCAGCTGAGTTCATGTCCTCCAATTATTTCTGAGTGAGGTGCCTTATAACTCAAGTCAACACTACAAATGAAAAATTGCACCATTAATTATTGAAGGAGACAGGACTATGTGAAACTTGCAGAAAAAACCTCTTTTGTGCCTGTCTGTCAAACATGTTGCTATTCTGAGGCCATACCATCTCAAATGGATTACAAAGAAGTGCTAGTTATTTTTTAGAACTCTTTTGGGGCCCTGAATCAATGTTGGTTTATCAACAGACTACCCATGTTGCCTGTTCCTAATAAATTTACAGAATAAATTTGAAAAATACGAGTCTGTAGAGGCAAAGATTTAAGTGCCTTACAATTTGTGAGTCTGCATATGGTTTACCTTCTCAGTGATAACACGTTTATTGTGCACAGTAGAAACTATTATGGAAATTGCACCTCACAAAATTATTGCCAGCTTTCATCTGAGACCTAAAGTTTAAAATTGATTCAGTTTTCCTGTTGATCAATTGCACTTGATAAAATTGATAGTAATAAATGAAAGTCAAATTGGCAGTTGCCTATTGCTGTATAAAGGTAACATTGGTAAAAATCAAGTTTTTACCATCTTAATTAGCCTTGTTCTATATTATAAATGCAATTAAAATGCCTTTAGTGGTATATTTCTAAATAAATCAATTCTATTTATTAAATATTTCTTACAGAAAAATCCAAAACAAATTCAAAAACCCAAAGCAAAACAACAAAACAAAAAAGTAACTGCATAAGGCAGATTTTAGAAAGTTGCACTTTAAAATATAATCATATTACTCCCATTTTTCTATTTTTCCTGTTAATTTAGAAATGCTAGAAGGCCATCAGAACATCTGTTTGAATGCATAATCAAAGTAGAGTTACATTTCTGTATTTAAAAAAAAAAAAAGGTGCAAAGTGGTTTTCATAGTATCCTTTATCTTTTTCTCTAAATTCTTACTCCATCACAGTTTTATTGGCTGGTTGGACCTAAGCTGTCAGGCTTTCAATGTATGGATGGTTTAATTTTTATTTTTTTTGGGGGGGTTTTTTTTTGTTTGCTTGGGGTTTTTTCTGTTTTTGTTTTTGTGTGTGTGTTTTTTTGGTTTTTTTTTGTTTTGTTTTTTTTTTTAATTGGAAGAATTTGATAGTAATACCACATATGGGTTATCCCATAGAAAAACAGACTCTGATCAGCAGATCCGTATTATACCCTCCTATGCATGTAGAGTTCCAATAATGTTAATAGAACTGCTCAGATAAAGGCTGTTCATGGTGCACCTGGGAACACTACTCTGTATTTTGTGAGGAAATTAAAAATATCACTTTGTCGGTATTGCTTAATATGAAAAGCATGTTATGCAAACCCCAGTGCTCAGGGGAAGAGCATACATTTTACTTTTATATTCCAGTTATGCCAGGAGCTTTGCCACCTCATAAGCAAAAGTATTATTTTCTATGTTCTTTGAATATAAAACAGGCAGTAAACTCAAGAAAAAAAATCATCTCTACAGTCAGGTGTCCTGTTGGGTTGAGTGTTTAATTTATGAAAGAATTTGTGAAAGGCAAAAGAATCTTCTGTTTCTGTTAAAACTGGGGGTCTTCATTAGGATCTGGCATGTCTGAGATTTTTTTGCATTCTGAACTGGTGATTCAGTCAGTTTTCTCTACCCACTCCGAATTTTTGATACTGTACTGAGAAATGAAATCTCATTGGAGAAAAATAAGGGGTTATTTTCACAGTCAGACACAGATCACTGGGAACTGATTAGTGAGAGAAAATGAATGGGGGGAAAAAGTCTACAAAGTAGCATATCCTGAGTCTTTCATTTTCTGAATGTATAAAAATACAGCTAAAAAGATGTATATCTATGGAAACACATATAGAGGTTTATTATCAACATACATTCTCAAGCCTGATTTACAGTTTATTGAAACAGATGAGAAATTTTTTCAATTATCTGTGCATTATAGCTGGGATATTTGTTGTTCTGAATCCAGATTTACAAACTTTGGCTTTCGTGTCATTCTTTAGATAAAGATCTGAAAACCAGTGTTCTCATCTAACTGGAATAAATTTTCTTTTACTTGGGTCTCATTTTATTTCAGCCCTAAATTTTGAGGCACAACATGAAGCATCCTCTGTGGATTATGAAAGGTCCAGAGCATTTGTTTTGTTTCTCTTGGGGTTTTCTAACAGTATGCGAGTCCACAACTGGTATGTGGACACAGAACTAATCACCCAATATTCAGAGACATACTGTCTAAAATTTCTTTACTCACCAGGATGAAAACAGCAACTCCTGCTTTAGGGCACTTGTACATCACACACATCCAGCAGTGCAGGTCTCAGTGGGGACCGCTGACTTGGGGGATGGGGCTTTGCTCATCAGTGTCCCCTGCCTCATGGCACCTTCACATAGTGGTTTCACAGCAGGCTTAGCTTCCTATGTGGGGTTCAATACTCAGGGAAATATTCCAGCACTCTCTTTAATTATGTAGTTGTGTTCTCACTGAGTTTAAGTGCAAGGGAAACTCTTAAAAAGTAAGCAGTTATTAAAATGTGAGCATCTAACAAAACAGGCATCTTTGCAGGTCCTAAGCTGCTTTAGAATGCACATTACCTCAAGACAAAATCTTTGGTGTTACCATCAGTCTCTGTTCTTTCTGACCAGTTTCTTTCTAGAGCCCCTTGTGGTGCTAGGGTTTTTTTGGGTTTTTTTGGTGTGGTGAGGTTTTTCTGTTGGTGTTGGTTGGTTTTGCAGAGAGGTGAGGGGTTTGTGGTTTTGTCCCCTGAAATGCTTTTTCAGTTTTTTATTGTATTTTTCCTCATTGGACTTTAAAATTCTGTGAGCAGTTGAAGTAATTTAGAAGTCATATATTTTACAATTAACATTGGATTCTTGGGGGACGGGTAATTTCATGTCAGGAGTGGTGTGAGACCTTTAAGAACATTTTATTTTACTTCCTTCTGTAAAAAAAAGGTTGACAAATGGCAGATGACACAAAGAATGACTTACATTGGTGGTATCAACCCAGGACAACTCTGCTGTTAGTTATTTGGCCTGGCTTAAAGGAGAAAATCTCTTACAGCATCTTGTGAGGCCTTTTCAGTAATACATAATGAAGTAACTAGAAGAAGGTTAACAAAACATTACGTATCAGCACATAAACCTTTTCCATTAAGCACTGACTGCATGAATTGCACCCCCTTCTCTTCTTTTAGAGATAAGAATAGATTCATTAAAGTAGTTCTAAATATTTTATCACCTTTAATGTACTTGTACAGACAAGGCTTTGCAATGCAGTCCCAGACATAATTCCTAAATGAGCTCTTTCCTTCATATAAACTCTCATTAATCTATCTAAAAAAAAGATGTATGACTGCTCAATACAAGCATTGTCAAACCTGGGATGAGTCGGTTTATGTGTAATAAAATAAATTAGCCTAAACTATGTAGATAAAAACATTAATAACATAGAATTCCTGAAGCTAACTGAAAACTTGCCTTGTTTTCTATGAAGAAATAAGACTTTTGGGGTTTTGAGACAATG
Source organism: Hafferia zeledoni (assembly GCA_035583235.1). Taxonomy (NCBI): domain Eukaryota; kingdom Metazoa; phylum Chordata; class Aves; order Passeriformes; family Thamnophilidae; genus Hafferia; species Hafferia zeledoni. The sequence continues at coordinate 22,574,555 of JAWWEV010000004.1, read as the reverse complement.
AGTACCTCTCATAATGAAGATGAGTGGCCATGAAGTGCACTGATTTCCCTTCTAAAATAGAGGGGAAATCTCCTCCCATGTAGTGAAAAACTGGACCTTGTTAAAACCATTCTTAATTTTCTTTTAACTTGAAGGATGTCACTGAAGAGCTATTCCCTTTGGAGTGACTAATCACTATTTAGATTACAGGTGCTATCTTGGTAACTGAAAATTATCTTCATTTTGATAGACTTTGTCACATTGTGGCATCTTGTGGAGCAAACCACCAGTCCTAATACAGTTGGTTACATCTTCTACCCAGCAAATGGTTGCTCATGTGGGACAGGCAAGAGGATGCCACAGCAACAGACCTTTTGGAAGCCCTTTTTCAAAGCATCGTTATTCACTTTGGGACAGTAATATGATTGCAAGACTTGTGTTCATGGCAAAATAGAACCCTTTGCAAAAGTCAGAGACAGTTCAGGCAGAATTGAGAACATTCCCCAAGTGAAAAACAGTAGCCAAATAAAAGAGCAACTATTTCTGCAGAAGTGCTAGGAAGGCTTAAGAAGAAAATTATATGGATGGATGGAAGTGCATTAGGCAGAAATAGTGATTTTAATAAAGAAAAATACTTTGTCATGGAAGAAAAGAGGAAGAGCATATGACCCTGTGACTAAAATGTTCATCTTTCTGTCAGGTACCTGTATGTGGAAACAGCATCCTCTGTCTCTAGGTTGTTGTGGATATAGAGGTAAACCTAAAAAAAGCTACTGAGGGGAGCTACAAGTTTATAGACTGTCTTTTCAGACTCTCTTTACTGGCTCATTAAAAATCTTTATGTGAAGGGTTGTAAAGAAAGGAAAGCTTTTCCTGATTTATGGTAGAATCTCTAAGTATTGAGTGTTTCAGGGATGGGTCTTATCTTCTCTTGGTGTAAAGATTTCGCTCCGAGAGGTAGAACAACTGATACTACCAGAGTTCCAATGGCTTTAGAAAAAACAAAGCAATGAAAAAGTGAAGCCAGGTTCCATGTTGGCAATCCATGCATGGCCAGCTGTAGATAGACCCAAAGGAAGACAATTAGATTACTGCCTGCACTGTGTGTAGTTTGGTGCATGGCACTGAGAGAATTGTGATCTTTGGAATAACCCCACGTGCAGGTTGCATGCAGTTAGTGAACAGTTCCCTGTAGTGTTGGATAAGGGCTCAAGCTCCTGCCTTTGCACACAACCAAAGTCTGTTTCATACCGTCATTTATGTTGCACTTACTCAGTTTGCACAAGGTTTACAAACAAATAAAAAGGTGTAGTATACCTGAATGCAGTGGTGATGGAGCACAGTGAATGTATGTGTATGTACATCACTGCCTGATGCTTCCAGAGGAATAGTTAAAGAATCCAAGATGTTTTTTGAAGGGGTAACAGTAGATATAACCAGTAGTTTATACATAAAAACTGATAAGTACCACTAAACAAACATTTAAAACCTCTTTAAATATACGAATATACCTTTTTGAAAGGTCATTCCCACTATTGGTGTCTTTGTTCCAGTTATACTTTTGTATTAAGTCAAGCAAGCAGTGTTGTACAGGGAGAAAGACTTGTCACTCAGAAGAGTATGGAGTGTGACGTTTGAAACATGAATGAATTTAAGTGATTTCAGGAACACAGGAAACTGGGGAAAAACAATGTAATAACAGCATTGTGGTGTGTGGATTAATATTTTTCTTGTAGTACTCTGTCTGCTTTGAAGTTTACACAATGATACTTCCAAAATACCTAAGGATCATGTGAAAGAACTCACAGTAACTCTGTTCACATTAAGCTTGCCAGCTGGTTCTATAACTTGTCCGAATTGGAAGCCTTTCCAGAGATCCCATAGCTGTGAATTCTTTGCAGGATGTCTGAATCCATCCATAGTTTAGCCAGCAGATCTATAGTGTTTTTAAGGGTGCAGTCAGGTTTCCCATAGGAAATATGGACATCATCCCAACCTGGCAAGTACCAACTGCACAGCTGGTGTGGCCGTGTCTGTCCAGCACAGCCAGGATTGGCCAATTCTTTGCTGCACAAACCCCACAGAGGCTGGAGTTTCTAGCTGAGAGAGGTAGGAAAAGCAACACAGCTATTTCTGTGACACTGGATTGCTCAAATTGAATCAAAATCTTTGATTAAAACCAGGGGTTTATACTTAGAACTGTGTTTCAAGAAAAGGAAGCACATAAAAATAGGAAAAAGTCCTGGAAACTTCAGGTTATTCTATGTTAAAACATGATACAAGTAGTAAGTATATATATTTAGAAAAAGTTTTACTTGTGTGTGTGTTTTACCAATATTCTAGGCTTCCTATATATTAAATATAATTTGTGTTATAATACCAAATATAAAGTTTAAAATTCTGTTTGAAGCAAAACAAACTGTCTTCAGATAAATGCATTTCTCTTGGGAGTTTATAATGGTTTTGTTTAGAATCAGAGCAAAACAGTGTTTTGAAATCTCAAAATCTTAGTCAAGAGGAATTATCCTTCTCCAGACAGCCCTACATTTTAAAATTAGGCCTGAAGAAAAATCTGGAAATATGAATAGCATTTGGAGCTGAAGGTGGAATGCAACTCATGGTAATAGAAAGACAGAGGTACTCCTCAAAAAAAGAAAAAGTATTGTGCTGTCAGCAATTGAAAGCTCTTAACCAAAGGCTGAGGGTTTTTTAAATCTTTGCATTGATTTGGGACTTTTATATTTTTTGGTTTAGCTCTGAATGGCATTCAAGAAATAATTGTTGCAAATGTTTGGCAGAAGTGGCTGTTTCAGTGGTGCATTTAAGACTGAGCGATCTCACTGTTTCAAAAAAAAATCATGTGTGCTGAGTGGGTTGTTGCATTTGTGAGACAGGGAAAGCCCTTTTCCTCATCAATTATGAGTAAGCTGAGAGCAAAGTTGTGCACCAGGAATGTGTCTGCTCCTTAAATACCTTTTCCATAGATTTGTACTGATAAGTTTACAGAGCTGAACCGGCAAGTATTTTTGTTGTAGTTGAAGGAAAATGGGAAGAAATGGGGAAAAGTGGAAAACACTTTTTTGCCATGTTTTAAGACTTTAAATGTCTAAAACCAAAGCTTTTACTCTCAGAGAGTTACTTACGGTATTTTTATAATGAAGAAAGTGATTTGCAAAGCTTGCAATATTCCAAAATGAAACTTCAGTTTCAGCTGATAGTGGTTGCTTTTCAGTTTTCTTCAGTTTTACATTTGAACTAGTAACTGTTACCAAAGTAAAGCCAGTTTGAACTGATTTGGTTTGTTTATTTACTGTAGCAAACACAGAATATAGAAACAACTTGATTAAAAACATTCCCGTGCACCTGGACAGCAGCACATATTTCTTTTCTTAGTGATACTCTTTCTTTTTAAATATTTACATACCTTGTGCAGAAATTAGTAACTACCAAGAGAAGTAAATTAACTACATCTATGCCATGATATTGGAAGAGCTGACTTAAATTTCTAGCTTGATGCAAGGACAGAGTAGATTTGGATGGGAAAGGCAGCATCAGCTCTGAGGAGGCTTTAATGTGTAAGACTTGGGATTGGCAGCTGCCAAGAATGTGAAAAAGTTTATATAGTGACCACTTTTCCACCGCCTTGGTAAATGTGACCCAGTTGTTGCTGTCGCTCAAGTAGCTTGAGATCTATTTTCTAGTCCTGTGCAGGCTGTAGAAAACACTTTCTTAAAAGGATTTCTTGAGGAAGGAGTCCAAACTGCATCCTGTTTTCCTTGGTTGTGTTTCTTACAGCCACAGCTAGAAGTTATTGCACCAGGAATATTACTGCAGTTCCTTCTAGGGGATATTGCCACCATTGGTTCTCATAGCAGCTGGCTTCTGTCTTCTTCGGAATAAAAAAGAAAACCAGACTAATGCACTGGGGAATCAAACCCATTAACTCTTGCAAGCAACAGTAACTTCTTGAAGTTACCCTCAAAGATGATCAGTGAACCAGGAAAGGATTTAATGGATCAGTGAGGAGATAAGCAGAGATTTCCACTTCCATCCACAGCCTCCTGAAACAGAATCAGAAGCTCTAATAGGAACTCTGTTATCAGACCACCATCTCTCCTCCTTAAGACCTCTCAATGACTCATTGAAAAACTCAGACCTCCCTGATCCGGCTTCAGAGCATTGCTTGGCTGTTGCAGCAAATCTTTTCAAAGCAAGGTTTCCTCAAGAATGAGAACAAGGTATATTTCTCCCTCATTCTTGCCAAAGCAATGGCATAGGCCTTGAACAGGTTCTCTTACTAATGAATCTCAAAAAGAGAATTTCACTTTCCTGATTCCTGAACCTTACAAAGCTAGTTTCTCCTAAGGATGAATGGTTTTATATAGAAACTCATCATTTTCCTTCTTTAGAAAAAAAATCTGCACACAGGAATATTCAATCTCTAAGGATTTCTGAAGAGCACAATTCCCATTGCGTGAAATCTTGATCAGAAATCTCATTAAGTGGCTCAGTCTGTGGTGGAACAGTCTTTAACCTGCTGCTGCACAGAATAAGTGAACTGCTAGTTGCAGGATTTCAAACACTTTGCTTAATCATGTCTCATAATGAGTGCTTAATGATGGAAGAGGAAAGGAGAGAGGCATTCATATTTTTATTATTTCCTCTTTGAAATAGTTTCAACTGACCTTTCCTAAATGACCCTCAGATTAGTTTCCTAATAACTTCTAATTAATGTTTTCCACTTGCTGCTCTACATATGAAATCTGATGTCTTTTTTCTTTTTAATACCCAGCAATTATTGAATTCAGTCACAATAGTTATATGATCTTGACTTCACAGGTGCATGTGAAGTCATCTATTTTTTTTTTAAGATGTGCAATATACAGTATACCAATGTAAGTGCAAAATATGACTGTAGAAAAAATATAAATTGGTGTTAGATGTGCAAAATGTATTTAAAATAGGTTTTGTTATGACAGATTAATTTTTATCAGATTTTTGTTGAAGAGGTTAAAGGTTATTACAAATGAGTCACACTGCAAAATCGAGATAAGTCTTGTGCTGTCTTTCATAATCATTTCATGTTAAGTTTAAACAAAATGCATTTTTATTCTGGCAAAGCATTTATTATTTATCAGTACTAATGTTGTTTATTTTAGAGTCATAAGCATAAGTGGTTTTTATATCTAAAACGAGGTAACTGGAATAACAAAATTTCTTTTTCAAGATTAAGAAGAGATAGTTATATCTGGATATAAAATAGGCTTTTCCCTAAAATTATTCTATGTGAGTACAAGAGTTCATATTATTAACAAGAAAATGTATGATTTCATCTGCTCTGAGTTTTAGCTGTTTCTGATGAATCTTTCATTCTAAAATACATTATATATGTAGGTAGCTGAGGACTGAGATGTACTGATATCTCATTTTCCTGGGGTTCGATCAGCTGTAACATGCAAAAGCGCCCTCTAAGTGTGAACTGGGGCTTTTGGCAAAAAAAAAACCCCTAACAAGACAAGAAATTTGAAAGTGTGAGCTGCGACAAATTGACTCTTATAAAATGGGAATGGAGGACTTAGAAGAAGAATTTTTAGCATAGTTAGAAACTTTACAGAAACTTCTTCCTACAGTTTCAGGCATTAGGAGATTACTGTATGTGCCTCAAGAAGCTGGGAAGTTTGATGCTTTTGTGGTATTTCTTAATAAATTGTGCTCCAAAATGGTGTTACTGTAATACAGAGACAGCTACAGTGAAGCAACTGTAGCTGCACATTTTTTTTTTTTTTTCAGTATTTACAGGATGCATAATTCACTAAAACACAAAAATTTCTACATGGAGCTGCAATTGACCTACTACTGAGATGTTTCTGTATGTGCTAGAATTTATTTATTTTAGAAACGACTTCCTAGTTCTTACCTAAGTGCAGCATTTCTTTGAGAGTTCAGAGATCCACAGTGCTCACATCAACAGTATCATCTATAGCTTATTGGAGTGTGAATGTCAAACTACTCAAATGCTTCCTTTTCTATTACAAAATTGTTAATATTTTAACAGTATTCTTAAGTGTCTGTGTCAAGAGTATCACTATTCATGCCATGCTAGCAGGAAGCTTGTGTGCCTCTTGCATGACTGTAATTTAACAGATGGCAGGCTTTGCAACAAAATGCTTAACTTCAGTCTTCAATCAAATAATTTCTTTTCACCACTTGTCAGTTGGGGGGACTTTTTTGAATTTCTGCAATTGTGATCAAGGTGTTCTAGGAGCTGAGTTGAATCATTTAAACATTCAACTAAGGCAAGTGTGAATTATTTTGTTGTACTGTAGACTGTATTGCCTTTTTTTTCTGAAATTGCAAAATGGATTGGAAAAAATGGAAAACACGACTGGAGGGGGCTGTGTACACAGACAAGAAAACATCACTTTTTATATATGTGTTCAGAAATTCAGTTACTTTAAAAATATACAACTCTCATAAGAGCTCAGGCTGAAGTGATTGCCTGGGATAACTTCTGAGTGTATTTCAAACTTCCTGTTCTATCCACTGATACAATTTCTCTTTTCTCTTCCCAGGAGTACTAAACCACAAGTTGTGGGTTTAAGACCATCTGAACAATTAAAACTGTCCTGTAACACTGACCTGTTATTCATGTTTTCCAATGTCACCACTCTCTATGAAATTTTTATGCTGTTGCAAAAAATATATCCCATTACATTGGATATCTTCTCTGCCTTTTCTGAGATTAGTAATATTTAATTTTGGAACATGTTTCTTGTGCGACCTGTAACAAAGTTTCTTTTCCCACAACTTCCAAGAGGATGTCTGGTTGCTCCTGCTTTTATTTCAAATGTAGCACACACAAAAGCAGGGGCCATTTTTGCCTTTATAGTACTAACACTGAACTTACAGTAAGTCTGCACTTCATTGACTTACTTGATAAATACACTTTATCAAGTACCCACATACTTGAATACAATAATTTCTTGTTTTTCTGCACATATTTTTGGTTAGGTAAGTATTAATTGTTTAGTTGGTTTTTTGTTCTGCTGTTTCTGATTATTGTACCTCCACATTTCATGCAGCTTCAGGTGACCTCTTTGAGCAATGAGATATGGATTCATGTCTGTCCCATTAGAAACTATAAATAGCTTGCTTGCCATTCTGTGTCCAGTCTATGTCCAGTTCCATTTTCTAGGCAGCATAAACTAAACTGGTACACTCTCTCCAATTCTTGAAGTCTGCAGAATAAACACCTGTGTAATTCTGCTGAGGTACGTGGGCACAGGCCATGGGAAGAGCAATAGATACTCTTTGCCTTTCACAACACCTCTCTAAGCTGTGATAAGATCCTTAAATGTCAAAACACCTATTGAAGCTGTGAGAGCAACCAAATGTCTTCAAAACAGTTCTGATAAACTTCTTTAATTCTCTAATAATATTTTGGAAGTGGCTCATTAAATGCCAATGTATACCTGCTAAGATGCTTTACCAGAAATACTGTCATGGAATCAGACGCACAAAATCTATTTCCTAAGCAAAAAAATTAATCTTTGGAATGCCTTTAGATTTGATTAGACTGATCACTTAAAAAAATTCAGTTCCTAATAATAATGAAAATTTCCAAATTTTCAGTTGAAGCTGTTTCTAATTTGTTGCTAAAGCATATAATTTACAAAATCAAATCATAAGCATCATATTGAAAAATATATTGCTGGATCTGACTCAGACAGAAAATCTGTGACCTTTGAAATCTTCAATTACTTCCTAGAACCTGAATTTTCACCTCCGAATTTCTTTACTGAGCTTACCAAAGAACTTTGAGCAATCCCTCAGCTAAAGGTCACAGTGTTGTGTGGTGTTATCTGGGCTTTTATTATTTCCTCATAAACTATGACATTTATAAAATGTCAGCATCTGAAGAAATCAGGGCTATAGGAACATTGAGTAAGAGTTAAAAAAAAACCCCAAACTGTTTACTTTAGCAATTCCATCAGTGGTGGTTCAGAGTTATGAATGCAATCACAGCAGAGAATATTCTTTACAGGTATTATTAATAGTATTTCACTGAAATACTTCACTCTTTCTTTGATTTATCTCAAAGCTGCTGGAATCTGCTAACACAGTAAGAATATCCCAGTTAAACACAATGTCATAGAAAAGCCAGGAAACAACAACAAAAAAAAGTTAGATTGAGGTAATAAGAATGAACTGTTCTGTAGTATAATCTATGTTATGAGCAGAGCCATTTTCTCAAGACAAGGAACACACCCTACAAAGTATGAAGAATGTGAAAGCCAATATAATAATAAATTCATCTTCTCATGGAAGATAAACCAAATACCTCCTGGCTGAATGGAGAAGAGGATGCAGCTAAGAAGATGAAGCACAGAGTTTTGTATAAGCTAAATCTCCATACACTTAGAAGATATAGGTAAGATGCAGCTTTATAATGAAAATGAGACTTTAGAAAAGGCAGTAGTAAGTTGGCAGCCACCTGAATACTTTGTTAAACTCACTTTCTCCCATAACATCATAAACATGATATAAGAAAATGAAAACTGAAGTTTGGCTTTACACATTGTGAAAAAAGAGGACAGGTATGAAAGTTTTCTAAATAGATTCTTACTGTCCTTTTTGGAAGCTTTTACATAGTCCTGGTCTTCCCCCTGCCCTCCCCAAAGGTAACTTGGGAATATTTTTTTGATTTCCATTAATTAAGGACATAGCTGTTCATATATCTGTTTGCCTCTTGTTTTTCAGATGGTACTTGAATCATCCTGTCAGCCTTGCATCTACAAACTACTGTTACCACAAGCTCAGAAGAGATGCAGAGACAGTTCAGATTGAGGTAGTCATGGGCTTAAATTTTCTTTCTCCCCCCTCTCCTGCCTCATCGTTCCTTGTAGCTTACCCCAAACCTGTGCTTCTGATTTTTGGACATAGTCTCTGTGACCACAGCCTTGGATTTATAAAACTGTTTTAAACCTGTTTTTTGCTGTTATAGAAATAATTCATTATTATATTATTGTTGATGTTGTTATATCAAATGTTGATATTATTATATAAATTATCTCAAGCATGCATGACTTTTTTCCTTTCCACACTTCTGTAACAGAGACAAATAGAGTGCTTCTTTGAGACAAAGAAGTCCCTCTTGACATCATTTCTTATCTGTAACCCCATGCTGACCTCCAGCATCCTTAAGCCTGTAACGAGCAAATAACAGCACAACACTGACCGTTGTCCCCACACCAAGGGAACAGCAAACCTTCAAAGCCAGTGTCCTCTTGTGAATTCAAGTGAAATTGTTTTAGAACTTGTGATCGCTCTGTCCTTAGGTGTTCAGAGAGAGATACCTTTGATATATAGCTTATTGCATTAAGCTGTAGTGATTCTGGCTTTCATGCATCGTTTGACAGAGAAAATGAGAATTTGCAGAAATAAGAGCTAATGTAAAGTATATCAGGTCGCAACGCAGTTAGACAGGTAGGAAATAAAGCTAATGCATGAGGTTATAGAGTAGCTTGCACATTTTGTTGTATGTGCACAAAAGAGATCTTTTGCTGTTGTTTTTTTTCCATATCAGATTTAAAAACTACTAAGAATGTTGGTTTTGGAGGAGGCTGTATCCTCTTAACAGAGAGTAGGATTTCAATTTCAAATAAACATTCTTACAGAAATCATAAAGGCTACATTAAAAGTGGATGAAGAAAAGGAAAGCTCTAAGCAGAAGCATGAGGAAAATAAAATGGCTGTCGAGTTAAGTAAGGGCTTCACTAGTTCCACAGTGTATGGAACATCTTCAGACATACATACAGGCATCATCTTAATGCTTAAGTAATGCTTGGGTGACATTTTTGGGGGCTATTTGGAGAGCTTGTCAAACTAGTTCTCACTCCGCTTGCTGAAGTTCACACTGAAGAGGGATTTCTTCACCATACATTTCTACTTATGAAAGGATGTAAGGAAAGCACTGCAAACATCAAGAAAGTGCATGTAATTGCATTTTAATTAATGCTTTTGATACCCAAGAATAGATTGGCAATAGTTAAATCATTAGTTGCACAGCATGCTGTTAAAGTGACTTGCAGAGGCAAAATCTTTCACAGCCTATTAAAATTTTCAAGATTTTTGGACACATCATAAGCTCTAAGGTGATAGATATTTCATTCCTACTGCACTTTAACATGTCCATAACTTGATGGTCTTTGTGAACAAGAATCTTAATTTCCTATCAGAACAACCACTTGCTATTGTTTACGAAAAAAAAGGATTAAATAACTTGGGCTATAAATATTTCTATAAGGAAAAAGAGCAACTATGTCAACTTCTATAACAAAGGAAACCATAAGCACTATTTTAAATTGTGGACTTTGTATAGATGTGCATAAGAAATTGGTTTTTTCATGTTAGAAATTTGATTATTTCTCACACTTCAGGAACAAGATATGAAGAAAATGAGGGACAAAACTGCATTCCTTCATACTATGCTCTTAGAAGCAATTTGGCTTAAGATTTATGAATAGGCTTCAACTATTTTTACTAGTGCTGACAATCTCCTGGAAACTTCACCTACTTTCAGAATGTATCAGCTGCACCAATAAACAATCAGAGCATTTTAAATTTATTTCAAAATTACTTTTCCCCTCTGCAGCCCTGAAATAGAACATAAAAAGGAGGAAAAAATGTAAGAGAGTGTGTGTGTGTGTGTGTGTTGGTTCAGTAACTGAAGCAATACCTGGGGATGTGTGACAGGATGTGCAATAGCCTGGGATGGTCACTTTGTTTTGGATGGAAAAGTTCTTTTCTAAAACTATAGAGATCACACCAAAACAGACAAATTAAGGGACTCTCCTACATGCACAGGCAAAGTGAACAGACAGCTTGTAAAAGGCATATGCTTTTATTATCAAAATTTAGAGTCAGAAGCTTCCAATCGATTCTTATTTTTACTGTATATAAAGCCAATGTAGTACTTTATTACGTCCATAAGATTTTATGGACCTCAACCCTAACCAAAAGAATAAATATCTTTATATTAAAATGTCAAGTTTTCCAAAGGTCTTGGTCCTTTGTTTAGAATGATCTGCTTATCTTTCATCTTAACACACACTACTGTTGTTTCAGATCTCAATTCTCTATCCCTCTTCCTGCTACCCAGTGTGTTGTATTTCAGATGGCAATGCAAAGTCTGAAAATATCTCACTGCTTACAAACTAAGGAAGATACTTGCAAGCAGTCACAGAATTCTAGTGTTGGAGCCTTTCCTTTTTATGTGCCTTGATCCTCTGAGGACAGCAGAGAATGGTGGCTCTTTATTTCTTTGAAAACTTTTGATTACAGGGGAAATGTGTAACAAAATACTATTCTGGAAACTGGTAAACTCTGTGTGCAGGATGACTAATTTTGCTTCCCACTGCTTTGCTGCTGAGTGTGGCTTCCCCTTTGCTGCAACATATATGGTATTTTCATGTTATGGCAAATAACTATTGCAGTTCAGAACTATGATTATATATCATAGACCAACTTGCAGTAGGGTTCTGAAGTACAAAACTGATTTATAAACTCATGTAAAAAATAATATAGAGCTCAAGGTATGGTAGCAAATGGAAAAAATTTAGGGCTTGGTGAAAAAAGATTATGCATGTGTAAATACTTCTTTCTGTAATTGCCTTGAGGTAATTTTCAATGATTTTTTTTTTTTTAGCCACTACATTATTTGGTATAGCAGAAATCAGTAAGAGAAATAGGGAGAGTATAACTCAAGAAGAATGCAATGCATCCCAAAAGTAATAGGATTTTACCACTTTGTATACTAATTTTAGAGACTGCAGACATTATTGCTCTCATAGGTCAGCTATATGTATCAAATCTGTAGTAATAAATTTTTCATAACTTCCAATTTCTGTTGCTCATATATTTTCCTAGCAGCTTTCATAATTTTGTCTTTAAAACATAGCAATGTAATGCAGTAATGTAATGAAAAAGTTTTGAGTATTTGACAAGGTAATAACAGTTTGACTTCATGTTTGAAAGCCAAATATGTTTAGTGGCTGAAGTCATCAGATCTTTTGCCTTTCTATTTATTGTCTTCAGGACAAAAGTTTTTGTTTTAGCAGACTGTTGTTATTTATCTTGATTTCCCAAGTTTTTTCTCTATTATGTGGCACATATATATAATTCCAAAGGCATTGGATCTGTCTTCTTGATACAGAGAGATTTTTGCAGTTATATGTCTTGTGTTTGAGAAAACTGTTAATTAAACGCACTTTATTTTTTCACAAATGATGTGAACTAACTAGGCTTTTATAACTCACAATTCCTATGCTATGAATTTCAGTCCAGTCAAGAGGATCCCATGAAATGGGATGATAGGAACCTTCTTCATTGCAAATACTGTGACATAAAGAGAAGAGTATCTTATTCTTCATTGCAAAATCCAGACTGAAAGGTGATCAAAGAGTTGAAAAATACCTCATTATATTAGGTACAAGTACTGTTTAGTGTCTTGATAAAGGTTCAGTCTATCTACTGTGGTATCCTTAATGACTAGAAAATGACACTTTCTTTAAAATTTGTTGAAGTGATTTTGAAAATTGAGTTTCCTAACTCAGCAACTCTGTCCACAGGAAGTAAATCTTATGAATCAAAAATAATCACTGCATCGTTTCAATGCAATCAGCTCAGTCATCATAGCCCATTGTTTATTATAGAAGACATATAAATATTTCTTGGCACAATGTATGCATAAATTTATTATCAAATTGTTAAATTTATTGGTAAATACTCCAAAATTGCTTTGTTTTTCTGCTCTTGTTTAAAGTACTACAAAAATATTTACTGAAAAGACTGCATGATACATTCTAAATCTCTCAGAATTTGTTTTCCCACAAGGCTACTTTTTTAAAGACTGCTGTCATAAAAGTAATATTTGTTTAGGTGCCAAACTAAAGGACAGTTTTAATTTTTTCTTCTACAGGAACATAAAAAATTCTTATTTTATTATAGTGGAGTGTTTTTTCCCTGATCTGTTCTAAGGAATAATGATTTGGTCATTATGGGGAATAAGAATGCAAACTTAGGTGCTGTAAACCAGACAATTTTCCAATAAAACCTGAACTGGTACTACTCGCTAGTTTTATGGAGACTGGTAACACATGGATTTCATTACTACTGTGGGACACGAGCAGAGCATTGGCCAGTGATAAAAGTGAATATGCTCTATTGCACTACACCTCTCTGATAGCGGTGTTACACCACCATCTAGAGGCCCAGCTGAGATTGAGCATTGATAAAGGAATACCTGTCACACCTCAGAACAGTTATTAGTTCTCCTTTGAACTAGTTATGTATCACCACAGTACAACTTCTAAAGCGTATCAGAAAAGCTTTTCCATACCAGTGAAAACTGTTGTCTATACTGTTGTCACCTGTTCATACTTATCATTCAATCCATTACGATTAATATGATCACTTCAGTGCATGTTTATTTTTAGCCTAATGGAGGATTTAAGATATAGTGCAAAATCTTGTTTCCCCTTGAAATGTAAAGTCAAAACAGGAAAAATCCTTCCTTCTTGTAATTTCTTCATTCGGCTCAGAAGGCTTTTAAAGAGTAATTGTAAGAAGTTGCTGTTAGAAGGACCTTTTGCATACCAAAATTTTACCCTTTTAAGGCCCATTTTGCTGACAGTTGTCCAAGTGTGACAGTGCAATTGCCTGACAGTGACAAATCTATGACAACTTGCTAAATATCTTCTAAAGAAATCTTTCTCGACTATCAGGACTTAAGAGTAAGTTCCTGGGGATCTAGCAGAAAGGTGAAGGATTTGTCAGGAAGGGTATATTTTAGATATTCTCACTCAGGAAAATAAAGTTGCTTTTAAATTTTGTTTAACCCTACTGTTTGCATTTTATTATTTTAGAACTGAAACATGATGATGTGGTTTTGAAATAGTTGTGCTGGAGGAGCAAACACCTGGATTACAGATGTCTTTGCCCAAGTTAGATGATGAGCAGTAAGTAGATGACTATGCTGGTATTCCTTTGAAATTGCCTGAAAATGAGGATTTAATCTGTGTGGCATTCATGGCAAAGTTTCCTGGGCATGATATAATTATTTATAGGAGCCAATTTTTCTTAACAAGGTCTGAATGAAGGTGATTTACTTCCTCATTTAAGAGGGCTTATCTGCCTTAAACCTTATAAGGTTTAGGAAAGAACTGTAAACGTAATGATCATAAAACCTCAACAATCCTGTGAGCCCCTGTACCCCAGTGGTCAGCATTACCTTGAAATACAATGTGGCTTTAGGTAATGAAAGTATTTACTAAATGCAACAGAACATGGACTGCACAAAGGGAGATTAATATGAAATTCAGATGTATAGAGTTCTATCTGGACATCTTGACTAAACTCCAGTCTATGCCCACAGTGCCTGAAAATACACTGGTGCCTGTGTTTTCACTGCAGAGATTTCTCAAGGTCTCTGGAGTGATTCTGGGTGTGCTCACAGCAGCAACTGTCTGTGAAAGGCTGGCAGCTGCCACCCATCTCACCCCTAAACTCATCTCTGAGGCACAATAATGAAATGAGGTGACATTTTGATTGCATCCTTTGAAGACTCATGAGCATTCATTGCTCGTGCCTGATACATAACAGTGGCATTAAAAAAATGTGGCAGCAACCATAGGAGCTGAAGGGAGCACTCTCTTCAGGAGAGGAAAGAGCTGATTCTGTGCCTTTACCAGTGGAGAGAGTTCTGGGCTACTTTCCTGTGTTTTGATACCCATGTAGGAAATAACATGAGACTCACACAGTTACATTGGTGAAAAAGCATTCCTGATCCCTGCAGTGGACAAGCCCCTTGAATTACAGCCAGTGACTGCTGACAGAAATGCTGAAGACTTTCCATATGCCTATACCCCTGTGGAGACAGAACAAGGATCTCATGTTCTAGTAAACAATAAAGCTTTCTAAATGTCATTTTTAGCTGAATTAAATTATACAAGTTCATGATTAACCAAGAGATGATGGAAGAATTCAACATTCTGCAGCTTTTACAGGACTCCACATAAAGAATTCAGGCATTAATCTTGCAGACTAATTGTTTATGAACTACCCACATTTAAACACCCATAATTCAATTTATGTTAATTTTTGTTGTAATTGATCTAAGTAACTCCTTATTGTCAGAACTTTTTATTATAAAATATAAATAAGACAAATAGCTCTAATAATAATATGCTATTCTAATTTATTCTAATTCCTATAAAAACCTAGTTAAGTGCTAAAGTTAATAAAGAAAACTGATGTGGTTTTGGGTTTTGTGCCCATGATAAATCTAGTTAAAAATCCAGACACAACTGCAGCAAACAAGCAAATATGGAACCTCATGTGCTGTTTCCAGCCTGTGTCTAAGTTATTCTTTATTTGTTTTAAAAGATAAGCTTTCTCTCTCTGCTGATTCCAGATCTGAAATTAAATTTCTCATACTCTCCTATCTACATGTCTAGTTAATTATAGTAAAACTCAGATACTTGAGGTGGCTGTGTGAAGTAGTATCCTTGCAGAGCCCCAGTTTCCCTGTTGAAATGGTATCTTTAAATTAATAAATAAATCTGGATAAAAAGAAAATTCTTTAGGCAGTTCCATGTAGGCAAATAAGTTTGTAGATTTTTTAATACTCATAAACTATGTAGAGTTGTGTTTGGCACCTTCTGTTTGGACTGTCTGTTGAAGATCCAGCTACCTGATGAAAATAATACCAGGAAAACAGTTCTAGGTCAAGCAAAGAAATGGGAACAGACTAGTACCTGGTGCCATCAGTTTGATGCTGACATTGTCTGTTCACCAGCTTCCTGAGCCTGAACTAGATAAAAGGAAAGGTTGCTGCAGTTGGAGACAGTGTCATTTTGGCCATGATCACAAGATGGCATCATTACAAAATCCTTCCTATCAAACAAAACCAGACGATACGGAGGAAAGTTTTATCTGTTTTGCCTTTTGCTTAGATATATAAGAGTATTTATAGCCTAAATACAAGCAACTCTGTTTGCCTGAAGACACACACCCATGTTTCTGTTAACACAATATACCTAATAGAAAAGCTCCTCTTTCACCTCCTCCTCAAAATTATTTTACAGGCTATTTAATAAAAAACAATAAGCCTATTTGGAACAAAGGCAGTAAATGGTACATATCAGAAGAAGAACTCCCCAGTGACAAATACCACCCTTTTTGTTCAGGAACTGGCTACATCTTTTCTGGAGACCTGGCTGCAAAAATTGTGAGTTTTTCTTTAGCAGTTAAATATATACATTTTTGAGATGTTTACTTAGGGTTTTGTCTTAATGCAAAGGGAATAGAAATAGTACCTCCACCTAGACAATCAGTGTTCAATATAAACAAGGTCCCATTCTCTCTTTGTACAGTAATATCATCACATCTCATCACATTTGGCCATATGAGCACATATTCTATTGGGAAACTGCAAAAGAAGAAATGCATTTGTTAGAAAAGAAAGGTCCATAGTGGAGCATTGTAGGATCCTTCTTTGACAATGGACAAAACAGCAGATCTTTACTTAGCAACAGAACATCTGTGTAGTGATCAGGTTCAGGGACATCCTGAGTTAGGTGTGTAAGTTTTGTATTGGGCTACATTCAAAGGATGTTTCTTCCATTAAGCAGGTTTTCTCTGTGGAGTGAATACTGATTGGTACCTTGTTTTGTTTTGGATGAAACCTCAATTAATCCTATATTGTTTTAAAATATGACGAGATCATACCAACTCTACTGAAGAAAAAGTAATGATGATACAATTAAACCTAAATTTCATTAACAAGTAATAATAATTTAATGTGTTAATTTTATATTGCTGAAGAAGAAAGCATACATGGTATCCTATGCTGGTGAATTAGCGCTACCATTGTGCAGTTATGGAAGCAGTGAGGGTTTATAACTCCTAGCAGGAGTATGTACCAAACTGTCCAAAGCTATAGAGTTACCAATTAGCTAGTTCATCAGCCACCCCATACTGGCGAAAGGACAAAAGAAACAGGAAAGGATCTAGAGAAGTTTTACTACTATTAGTAATTGGTAGTGTGTGTGTGTGTTAGTGATTAGTCAAATCACGTTGTACCTGTATGCTTTAAAGGTACAAGAGCCCTACGTAGAACCACATTTGTGGGGCCCCAATTTGTCTGAATTACCTCATGCACACGAAGAAGTGTTTACTCTTATTTTTGTATTTTTGCCTCCCAGTCTCCTTGGTTGGAATGGGCCATTTCCAAACCACAACAATATGAAGTCTAGATTTCGCAGAACATATAGGGGAGACATCAGTTCATAGAAACTTCAAATGTTTCTAACTTAACAAACAGGAAATATTTGCCATTTTAAAGTTCTTGAGAGGTCATGGCAGTTTATACTTGTGTTGAATTACTATTGCTGACATTCTTGTGTTAGTAGTGTAGGCAATAATGAAGTATATTAAAAAATCAGCATATTTTGGATTAGTTTCAAAAGATGACAAAAAGCAAAGTCTTGGTCACCTCTCATAACTGAATATAAATTAGTTAACTTTTTTCCTGTAACCTTGCAATGCACAGTCTGTATGAAGGACAAAGAACAGTGGCTGAAAATTTGAAGTGCTGTTCTTCAGACATTTATTCAATGTGTGTCTGTTTCAAAGTGTGGTGGGCTGTTTCTAACATAGTATCAAGAATATGCGACTATATTTTAAGCAGATTTCTTTATTCTATAAATGCAGCATTTATAGTACTGCCTTGAAAAAGTATTTGGATAATCTTGTACAATTTGATGTACCTGCACAGATATGCTTGTTGCTATTTGATTTCCAGATTCTAGAGACTGGTGTCCACTGGATATCAAATGCAGTGAAGTAAAATCTCCTGCATCTGTTTTCCAAAACTACAGAACAGTTGCTGTCAGCCTTAGCTGTCTAGAAACTACACAGTTGTGTGTTACTTTTGCTGCAATTGATGTAATTTCAGTTTTCCTCCACTACTGAAGTCTGAAATTTATTTGTTTGTTAGCATTTTTTTGCTGCATTGGTAAATAAAGATGTGTAACAAATATACATCAAATATGTTAAAGAGTAGTTGTAGTAGGAAATTGTTTGTGAGGCAGGAAAAATGTATGCTGGAAAGTAACTGTTCTTTTAATTTCCAAGACAGAATTTCATGACAAGTTCACTACCTCATTCTACTGAGTTTTAAAAACTTAATCTTTATGCTTTTCACTTTTTTTGTGAATTAATGTGTGTGGTAGAATTGGAGTGAAATAGTTAAGGAAACACACTGCATTCCATTGAAATAGTTCTTGTGACTTTTTATTGCAGACTAGGTAACACATTTCCATAGGTAGGTCTGGCTTTGCTTGAGCATTCCCTTGTGAGAATGAAGCAACTATTATCTGCTAGAACTTCCCTCACTGGGACTGTGACTCTGGGTACAAACTGCTTGGTCTCTGTTAAGGTCGTGTTGGGGAAGATTGGGCATCTTTGAGTTGTTGATAGAAGTGAGTCAGGAAGAAAAATGCATACAGTTAAGCACAGATAGAAACAGTCTTTCATAGCTCTCAATTTCTCTCTTTGCTGAGTGAACTGTTGCCAGATCAAACTTCCCTGTTCAACAGTCATTTGACCCTGCCCATTCTGGAGCTTCATCACCCCTTCTCCAGCACTGAGCATAAAGAGTGCTGTTCCTCAGTCTGGTCTCCAGTCCAGTTAGGCTTGTATTATGTTTCTGATAATCATGATGAAAGGAAAGCATGTGAACATAAGATTGCCTGTAGGATGACCATTAAAGAATTGTCTCCCTGGTCACTGAAGGAATGTGCATACTGTCTCACTCAGTGTTAATATGGTGCTTAGGATGGTTTTTGAAAGAACTAAATCCCACTAGAATGGAGTCTGTCTGTGAAGATATTCCAGAGGAAGCAAAGCTGTTCTACTTTCAACATAAAGGGCAGAATTATTCTGAATAACTGAACTCTGTGGTGTATTATTCATAGATTAGAAATTCTGCTTCATAAAATGCTGCTGTTAATTTTTATTACCTTGCTTGTCTTTCCACAGATTTTTAAGAGAACTAAGTATTTTGTTCAGAAAGATTGCCTTGTATTCATTTTAGAGACTGCAAGTGTCTCCAGCTGTCTTTGTGTTTGCTTTAGCAAATCTTCTGAGGCTAATGAGCAATTAGAAATCCATTAAGCCTGGAGAAATATCAGATCACATTAGCTGCTACTTTTCACATCTAGCTGAGCAGCAATTCTGCTGAGTCGAGTGGGAAAATGGACACACCTGACTGCTTGTTTCTACTGCTTTTTAGACTGTTAAATATGAGGATTCAAGTCCTAGCTACAGATCCTTTGGGCAGAGAGTCCTTCAATCTGTGGTGCGTATGCTACAGGCAGGGTGCAGGGAATGCCTGAGAACAGCGTGTGAATCCCATGAACAGCAGGCTCTCCCGCTTGCCTGCTGCAGGGTAGCCATGTTTCTGGAATCCTACCTGCCTCCTCCAGACCCCATTAGAAAAGCTTTGGTATGAAACAAAGGATCTTACTAAAATTTTGAAGTGAACATTTTTAAGAAACTTGTTTTTTTTTTTTTTTTTGGGGGGGGGGGGGTGGTGGTGGGGTTAAAATTAAGCTAGAATACATTCTTTTCCTGAAGGCATTGAATTAGAAAGTTATTCACACTGCACATGCACACTCTTCTGAGATAACTTCAATGACAGGTCTTTGACAAGATCCTGTACTATATACTGTTTTTCAAAAAACTGCAGACTTCAGTCTGTGCAGATGTCTCAATTGTTTCTTTTTTCCTCCAGTGCCTATTTGAAATATTTCTTCTTTACCTGTGAATAATCTGGTAAATGACTACAGTGTGTAGAAAACCACTGAACAATAATGGATTCTAAGCAGAACCACTGAAACCCTTCTGGCCCATGATTCTACTTTGGTATATCAATGTAAAAAAACCTGCTGGGAAATCCTACTTTCCAGGTATCCTTTTCCCTGTTGAAACTGGTACTCTTGGTCTTCTGATAGCTTCGGTCCAGTCTGAGACCTCTGTGGTTTTTCATAATTGTGGCTTTAGGATTTCTGAGTTAAGATGAAACAGATTTGTTAAATTTTGGTAGAACAAAGAGGAGAGGAAACAATAGCAGATTTGATGTCATTTCTAATATGAATGTGACTTGATTTCAACATCCTTACAATGCTGATAATTATACTCAAATCCATAAGTTGCTCACTCAGTAGCTTGGCTGCGTTTTGTTTCTTGGATTTTTTTTTTTTTTTAAGAAATATAGTTCTATAAATTAATATAGAATAGAATATAAACAATTCTGACTGATTTTTGTGTACAAGTAGGACACCAAGGAGGTCAAAGAATACTCGATTTTTCCATTGTAGACTACTTGCCAAACTTCTTGTACTGATTCTATGTTGATAACTGTAATTGTAGGATTTTTTTTAACCTTAAATATGTTCTTCCCTGTTTGTTATAGATGGCAGAGCAATCATTGATTTTGGACAATCATGTACAGACATGCTTAATTCTGTAGAAAGCTGGACCAATTTTGACATACAGACTGGAGATTCTGTTGGAGCTCCAGATGTTTTGTACACAAGCAGATGCTTTCTTGGGTTCTTCATGCCAAAATGGAGTTTTTAAATCTATAATGCTTTTTCACATAAGGTAGAATTACATTCGTTTTATGGAATGGGATAAAAATTTCTTTGATTTTCAATGGAATACATAATTTCATATGAAAATGTATCATGTTTGGGTAATCTGGATGACTGGCTGTGTACATGCTTTGGACAGTTTCAGTTCTGACATATTCATGAAAATGGAAAGTTCTGACATATTCGTGAAAAGGAAAATGTGGTAGAGATTGTTCCCTAGACGGATGCTCTGCTTCTGTATTATAATCTATTCAGGCTTCTGTAGACAAACTCACTAAGGTTCAAAGGGTTACATTTCACCTGAGCTACCACTGTATGCAGCTTCACACAGATAGTACCTTCCCTGTTATTTGCAAGTCTGGGATGGGCTGCCTGTGTGAGATGACAGGGATTTTCCTCCAGCTCCTCTTCCAGTGGATGTGTCTCAGATCTCAGCCTCTGCAGAGTGACTAGATTGTGTCCTTACACCTGCTCTGTGTAAACCCAAAGAACTAACACTCAGGTCCTGGAGGCTAAAATGGAACTGAAACTAGCCTGTTCTAATACAAGTGGATGATAGGCTGAGATTGAAAATTATTTCAAAGTCTGAATTCTTGACACGCAAGGTCTTGTTGGCAGCTTTAGATATCAATGTATTTTCTAGTATAAATTATGCATTGTGTCTCTGTGGGCATCAAATAATGTGATGTAGGTCAGAAGTTTAGTCACTGACATGCTGTCACCTTGATAAATCTGCTTAAAAGCATTTAAACAGAACACATGATGGAATCTGACAGTTGTTCATATTGGTTAAATAGCAAGAGGTGTCATAATTCTGTTAGGCTGACAAAGTTCAACTACCGTACTGAATACGCCACAGGCCAGACAATCCCTGAAATTAAGAGTTTCTAGGCACCACTTTTCTACATTTGGTCACTTACCCACTGTCATTTTGTTTTCAAAATCTGAATAAAATATACCGCTCAGTTTTCAAAATGGTTAGTGGAAACAACAAGTGTATAAAATTGTCTCTTAATTTTGTGATGAGTTACATATCAAAGTTGTGTTTCCTCCCTGGTGTCTTGTCCCACTGTATTGCAGAAGCTGTCCTTTCGGCTGGGTGCAGTGTTTGGAACATAAGTCAATGGATCAGGCCGGATCAAGTATCTACAAAGAGAAATTATAACTGTTATTAAAACAGTGTGGTGCAAGCAAGGATAAGTGCATAGAGTTGTAATGTTGAAAAGATCTCAGGAAGACTTAAGAGACTTACTTTGAAGGTGCTTAGTCTAGTTCTTGTTGGGTAACTTGGACACTTGGTAGCATCACTTACTTTAGGAGCTAATAACAAAGCTTTTCACATTTTGTCTGCCTGGACACCACGTGATGTACCAGGCACAATGAAAACCTACTTATGACTGACAGCTCCTTTGCCACTAACTGTATTTCTTAATGCCTTGAATTTATTGATTTTACCTTAAAGAAGGGACAAGCAGTCCACAGAGTTGTTTCTAAAAGAAAACAATTGATAATTTCTGTCATTTTCCTGAGTTAATTAAAAGCCAGACGTTTATAATGTTGGTGTAGGCTGACATTCTGGAGCTGGAGTCTTCCTCTTAACACATTTTGCCCCTGTGAGCAAGCAATTGGGTGGCTCAGCACTGATGGGGAGGCCCCTGCACAGCTGTGCTCTGTGGTTCTTGCCCGGGGAGCAGATGGGTGGGTTGTATAGCAAAGCCTAGACAGCAATGGCTCAGGTTTCTAATACAGCCATCACATGTTCTTCATGCTTAGGTAACAATGCTTAGGTAACTAAAATTCTTAGCTTTCAAAACGTTTTTGACAGTTCAAATTTGTGTTCACTTTTTTCTCATGTAATTGCAAAAATTCCTGGTAAAATGTGAAAACATTTTCTGTGTGAAGTTCCTGCCATTTGTATTTGAATTATTTTAAGCATGAATATCACATGATATTGAGGGGAAGACCTCTATTTGCTTTAATGATCTTTGAATATATGTAATAAAATTCCACTTGCAAATACTGATTTTAAGGAGTTGATCTTTTTATTAAGACTGGGTAGCTAAATTATGAGCAATAATTTAAGGAGAATATTAATTCTGGGAAATTACTCAGAAGTCTTGTTTAGACTTTTTTTTAATTTATTTTAAATACAGAATAAGAAGAGAATGAGAGGTTTAGAGCATTACATACATATGTATATTATATGTGTGTATTTTAAATATATAATTAGATGGCTATTTAAATAGAAGTCTCCATATTTTAATTTTTTGCAGGTGCTTGGGAAAGTTTTGAGCTCTTTTCCAGAAGAAAGATGATGAAAGGAATTCAGGCAGGAAGTGCAAACCAGACATTTTGCAGGTCTTGTGACTTTATTTCTTATGTACATGCTTTAACTTACACTATATCATTCAGCTCTAATCTTGTATCTGGAGAAGGATTGATCAGGATGTAAGAAAGGGTGTTCTGATGATCATTCATTTCATCTAGAAGACAAAAAAGAAATGTACCAAATCAATTATATTTACAAATGAATTGTGAAAAGTATTATTTCTAATGAACTAACTTGATAAAAGATTTTCTTTGGTTCATAAAGCTGACAGGAAGTGTCAGATTTTCAGAGTGATTTCAAATAAGTTTAGCACCTTCTTTTCAACTGTACTTAAATTGAAACTGACACATTATCTTTTGAGTTACCAGCTCTAAAAATATTCTATTTTCTTTCAGCATGTTTTAAAAATCTCTTTTTGATTTTTCAGTCATAACAATTCTGAATATTACCCAATTGTAGTGTGGTTTACCAACCTGCCCTGTGGCTTAGGTAAGTATGTGGGAAGTAGGGACTTCATCCTCAGCTGGCATTGAGTTCAAGCATTGAACAAGATTAAGTGTTGGTGTGCAATATCCTTCACGTACGAACAACTCCCTGCCCTGACATATGAGAGAACTGCACAATAGTTCTGCCTTCATCTATTTGAACACGTCTGTGGAAATACGGTGCAGCTGTTCAATGACAGGCTAATGCCTATACATTCAGCATACACATACCATATGCTCAATATAAATGTGGCTGCCATGCTGCCTTCTGAGCCTTCCATCTGAACACAAGGAACGTGTGACAATAGAATAGACTAAAAATACTGTTACTCTTGGTAAACCAAGAATAAAAAAACAAACCCAAAGGTAAACCAACAAAACAAAACCCATTATCATAAACTTAGTATTTTGTTTATGGCACCCCCAGTTCTTAAAAATAAGCTCATCTTGCACAATGCTAATATTGTTATTGAAGTATTATATAATGATACCGTATCCTGCTGGAGAAAGGCCCAGATGCTTCATTCTGTTTTTCACGAGTTCAGCAAGCTCTTGCCGTTCTGACCTCCTGTAGAGGTTCATTCGCTGCTGGCTGATCTTCTCTGCAGTCTTGCCCGAGTGGCGCGGTGCCCTCCGGCTCAGCCGCCGCGCCCACTGCATGCTCTTCCGCCGCAGCAGCGGGTGGTCAGACTGATCGCTAGAGGTGGAGTTGCGATGATTGCTACGACAACTAAACTGTTCTTTGGTGTCTTTAGTGTCTTCCCACTCTTCCACGCTGATAGAGATTTGAGACTTGAAAGGAAAATGACAAGAGAGATTAAGGGCTTTACAAAATGGAAGCAGATTAAGATGTTCTCTCCTCTTTTCAACAGTGCAGTTGAACAAGTGTTTTGGTTGTAGCAGAGCTGAGGGGATTCAGCTGTTCATAGTTAGCAAGTGTTCCTGAGTTAGGCACTCTTTATTAGACTTTTTATATAAAAAGCTCATTTATGATAGAAATACATTTCTAAAAGTTGTGTTACTTCATCTTAATTCCATTTTGATTCTGGGAAGAGCAACTCTAGCCTGACACTGACATTCCTGGATCTAGGAGTATTTTCTGAATGATTTCTGCACTTTCTTCTCAGTCTGCATATTTTCAGAAATTCAGTTCTGTTACTTCTTTTTTAGATGTATATTGTGGATTCATTAAGCAATAGTTCAACTTCAGCTGCAGTGTTTTCAGTACTCTTTTAAGACCACAGGTAGAATGTGCCTGTTAACTGTGTCTCAAATTCCCAGGCATCCTTGACCTTCCAGTACATATGAAATCAGCAACATATGTAGTAGCCTTCAGTGTGATTCAGGGCATGTCTTGTCAAAGAGGTAATGAATTCCTACCTGAAAGCATGGTGATGTTGCTTTTTCACTGAAATAGTAACAAAAAAGGCAGTATACTTAAGAACCAAAATCTGTCTCTTGCTGTGTTTTCCTCATGTGTTATGGTTTCATGCCACCCAAGACCAATAGCATGTGCGTGTACAAGTACTGAAATAACGCAGATGGATGGGCTGCACATGTAGTTCCAGAACACAGAAGTTCATAGAGAATATAGTTACTAGTAATTTTGTTTTCAGCTTTCAAAAATACTTCTTACAATCCTGAGTTATTGCTGTGCTATTTGAAACATCTCTTTCATTGACACTGAAATAGCAAAGTCCTTGCTGGTATCAGTACAGTCAAGCTATTGGTCACTGATTTCAGTGTGGTGAGTGTTTAAAATAAATAAATGAAGTATAAAACAAAGATTATGTAAATGTTCTGGCTGAGTTCACATGAATCCCCTTGAACAGCAGGAATTTGCAGTATGCTGAAAGTAATCATTGAATAAAGCAAATTTAACTAAAGAGCTACTGAATGGTTTTTCCCATTAATATGAAAACTGAAAGAAAGATTCTGTTGACCTCATCAGTGTTGAACACAAGCTTTAAGAGGCTCACCAGCCTGTCCCACAGAGAATCTGTAAGGTCCCTGAAGTCCATAAAATAGTATTTGATATAAGTCAGTTGGATAAAGTGTGAAAGATACTACCATTTTTCACTTCTGCACAAACCAGCTTTTACCTCTGTAACAAAACAAAAAAAAAAGGCAACGAACAAACCCAAACAGGCAGCAAAACAATCAAAACCAATAATTGGAAAGAACGCTACAGATGCTTCTGTTGAAGCACTTCAAGAAAACCACGTTTTTGGTATTCTAGACTAGGATGTTGCAATAAGCCTCATTCTAAGACTGTCAAATTTATTGAGGCTTTTCAGACTAGTCTGCAATAGAAAAGGGATTTTATTTTTTTTAAAGACTACAAGATCTTCGAAGTTTTGTTGCTGACTCAGCTGATGTTATTTGGTTAGAACATAAGGGAGAACCCTAGATCTCTTGGTACAAGAATGCTATTTGATTTTGTTGTTGTTTAATTGTCTTTTTGGTTTTGTGCGTATTTCATAGTAAAGATTAAGGTAGGCAGAGTATATTCCATATGATAAGGTGCTACTTATGGATAGGAAGGAGCTATTTGATGTGAGCAAACCAGACACGAACTGACTGTAAAGGATGATCTTGTTTCGCCTTTCTTCCTGCCTGCATTGGTAGCTTTCCTTGCCCAGCTCTTGATAAAACAGTGATCTGGACTTATTGGCAGTAGTAATGGAAAGGCAGAGACCAATCATCATCATTACAGTTAAATATTTAGTTAAATTACCATGAAGTGTGTAGGGTGCCTGTGCAGAATGGCCCTTTGCTCCATTCAAGAGGAAAAGGTTCAACTCTTTAACAATGAAGCAAAGAACCTCAAACCCTCTTTCAAAGGCAGCATCAAAGTGTCTGCCAGCAGCAGCTGTTAAATACACAGAAAAGTTCAGCGCAGAGTACTTCTGTGTGTCCCCCTCTGTTTCAATCAATATCAAACTTCATTTAAAAATACTTTTGTGACTATCATTACTTTAGGTTTGATTGCTTTCATTGAATCTAATGTCTTTTTTCTATCACTTGTAAATCTGCTAAGAAGCATAACTGATGACATAGTGCCACTACTATGCCACACAGTGAAGAAGCATTTCCCTTTAAACCGTTCTTTTTGTTTGCTTTTTTGTTTTGTTTTCCAAAGGCAGGTTCCCATCTCAATATCAGACTGTGTGCCCTTAAGGTTGTGATTGTTCACTTGTACTGCTAGATGTGTGTGTCACACAGGGGCTTCTCCACTTAGGCAAGGTGCTCTAATAGGATGTTTCATTCACTAAAATGTAAACATGAGCTCAGGCTGGCCAACACATGGCAGGAATGGAAATAGTCATGAATAGTCACAGACACACCAGTGTTCACATTTGAGATGATCAGCATGTCTGTATTGATAACAGTGCTACAACACCAAACACCTTTTGCTTTCTTGCCTTGCTGCTCCCTGAGAGCTAAGTACGTAAAACATAAACAATGTCAACATGCAGTTTCATTCATTCCATTCTGAAGCAATGCCTTATTTTTACCTAACTGTAAGTTTTATGTTAACTTTACTGGTTTGCATACCAAGAACCGTTAATTGCATCTAGGGTTCTAGGAATGCTTTTCTCCTCCAAAAGCTGCCTAAACCATTGTTAAGTACAGCCACATGGTCTTTTTATCATGAACTTCAGGATTTTTGTCCATTAGCATTTAAGGTGTTTAAGATCAAGGTTTTCACCAGACTGTAAATACAATCTGTTAACTTCAGAATTCAACAGGAACAGGTCCAAAAGGGACCAAAATTCCACTGGGCTTTTTGAAAGCCCCATTCTGTCAGCTTTCATATTTTTAGTAGGATATTTGTGTCCAGAACAATGTTGCTTTAAGATCTATTTACACAAGGATAATGCATTGCACAGTTCCATTTTCTGTAATGATTTTGCTCCCACGGTTTAACTTTGCATACTGAGCCTGGCTGGGTTTGAGTTCAGTGTCTTCATAGTAGCCTGTATGGGACTGTGTTTTGGATTTGTGATGGAACCAGTGTCGATAATGGGGATGTTTTCCTTACTGCTGAGTGGTACTTCCACAGAGGCAAGGCTTTTTCTGCTTCTCGCCCAGTGAGTAGGGTGGGAGTGGGAGACAGGAAGGATGACACAGCTAGGACACCTGATCCTATCTGACCAAAGTGATGTCCCTTATCATATGATGCTGTATTCAGCAGTAACAGCTGCAGGAAGATGAAGGAATGGGAGGACATGCAGAGTTATGACATTTTTTCTTCCCAAGTGTGCACAGTGAATCCCCATCCTGGAGATGGCTGAAGTCCAGCCTGCCTATGGGAAGTGGTGAGTGAATTCTTTATTTTGCTTTGCTTTCACACTCAGCCTTTGCTTAACTTATTGAACTGCCTTTATCTTAACCTATGAGTTTTCTCACTCTTCCCCTGTGGGTTTTCTCCCCCATCGCACCTTGGGGGATGTAGCTGTGGATGTTTAAGCCTCTTAGGCTTAAACCAGGACACCCAGAAACAGGCAGACAATAGGTAAATACTTACTTGTGAAGCCATTTCTCGTGACTGACAAAGGAAGGGGAAAAAAGAAAACAAAAGACAATTTAAACAGAAGTGAATCTAAAGAAACAAACATGGACCATTTAACAGGAACCACAGAAAATCAACTATACATGTAGTAAAAAAGAGATTTCATCTCTTTTTTTCTTTTTTTTTTAATGAAATGGAAATGGTTTGAGTCTTAGGTGTGATGGTCACTGAGAGGTAAGCAAGATTCACTTGTTATTTAGTTACTGAATCACTAAAACCTTGCATTGTTTTTAAAGGAATTATATTTATCTGTCAGTGAGGTGAGAGCTTCTCATCCGCATGGTACAAAAAGGGAGTGGCAAAGGATAAATTGTACATATAAAAATGTTAATATTGGCATATTTTGTTCTTGTGACTCAACCATTACCTGTAAGTTAATGGTTACTACATTACTGTGCAGTACAAGTTAAGTTTCATATGTCTGTCTAAACTCAAATTTTTATTCACATTGCAGGTTCTCTGAGTAATAACCTTTCAAGTTTATGGTTAAAGTCCATAGTTCCTCAGTAACAGAGCCATTTACTTTTCCATAACTTCTGTTTTAAAGATCTCATCCAACAACGCTATTTTTGGCTTAAAAAGCTAAAATGATAGCCCATGGTTAGTGAAATTAGTAAAAAAATTCTTTGGCTTCAAAATAAACACTTTGCAGAAAGATTAGGGCTTTCAGCATCTCTGCATTTACACGTTGCTATCCATAAATGGTGCAGATGCAGAGCATTCTCTTTTTTGGACCTAAAGTTAAACAGGCAGCCCTGAACATGAGAATAAAGCATTGCCATGAATTTTATCTTATCCTTACTTAATGAATTGTTAAAATCTGGTATGTCCTCTGTGTTGCTGAAAAGTATAAGAAACTTTTTTTATGTTAGCAGTAAGGCTAAATACGTTCTTCTCCAAGGAATGATTTTAATGGGTTAGGTTAATGCTGCTATATTTAAAAAATCATTTGACATTATAGCAGTGACACAGTCCACTGGCTAAGCAGTAAAAGCCACCTGTAGAGGCAGTGGTGGTCCACAATGAGACACTAGGGAACTGGTAGAATCTTGCATAGATTTTTGTTGCTCTTGCTTTGAAATTAACTTCAGCTGTTTGTAACTTCCTTCAGGGCAAGTCCTGTAGTTAAGCATTATATGCCTTAATGTTTTGTAACGTTTTTCTGAAATATGGAAGAAAAAATACACGTTGCCTCAGAAATCAGTGTAATCTGTGTCTGAGTGTTTCAGAAGAAAGGAGAAAGTTGTTGCTCACTGTTGCGTTTTAGAGCTGTATTGGAGCCACGGTTTAATGAGATGGAAGTACTAATGGTCACAGAAACAAATGGCTAAGACATGACACAAATAAGAGCTGCCCAAAAAGAAAAACAAAGTTCCTCAAATAGGCAGGAAAAAGTTCTTTTGTCATTCTTTAGAGAGAGATGGAGAAATGTATACATTTATTCAGCAAACACATGAATACATATTTCAAAGACTACCACTGTTTCCCAGCTAAATTTAGAGATATCCCACAATACGTTTAATAACATTCTAACTAGAAATGAGCAACAAGAGACTAAATTAGAAAGTCATGTGAATAGTGAAATGCCACCTGGTTTGATGCAGTCCTGGCTGTGCCCTGAGTTAATGTGACCATCTGTGTGTCAACAGGGGGAGACCTTGAATATTCTGTAATCAAATCCAGAGAAAAGTAAACTGACATACCTCAGACGTTGTAAGCTTTTGGGATTCTGTCCTATAGACTCCAATTGGAATGTCTCCTGTAGAAGAACAAAGTTTCTGATACAGTCTGGCATAAGTCCTAATCCATAGATCCTCTTCTGTGATTTTCATCTGAACAAATAATAATAGGAAGGAGGACTTTTAACTTTTGAGGGCTTATCACTTGCTCACTATGCTACTCATGAAAAAAAAATTAAAACTAAACACTAGTTGGTAATTATCATATTGTAGTATTGCACCTTTTCTCCACAACAAATCTGAAACTTCCATTGAGTTTGTAATACTGTTTCTTTTGGTTTTCCCTGTTTAGAAGACATTGCAGTGCAAGCACCTCAGTCTTATGAACTTATGGTCTTGTTTTTGAATCACTTAAAAAGTTACATGGCATCCTTCATCCAGTGTTCGTATTTGACTAAAATATAAGAGAATGAACTAAATATTGGCAGCAGTAAGAAACAGGTGATGGACAGGCTGAAGAGTGCATAAGGGTTTTGAATGCAGCCAGATTCGCTGTTCGCTGTGCAGGCTGAGTATCTGGGGAGAAGAAAGTGGGGAGGAAGCAATACACTAAGCATAAATGGCATAAGGAAGTCTTAAATGAAGCTCAGTTATTTCATTACCATGACACTGGCTTTATTTCCAGATATATGACCTCCTTTTTAGAGATTTGACTGTCTTACGTTCACTGTAACGAAGCTTAATGATTGACCAAAAAAAAGCATAATTGTTTTTTATTGAAACAATTCTTGTAAACCATAATTGATAACTTCCTTTCTGAGTACAACATCCTGCAACTCTTTATAGATCCCCAGAAAGCAACTTCAATTGATCTGTTTACCAGCTGGGGTATGATGGGTGTAGGGGAAAACAGAAAGGTGGGGTTTATTTTAATAAAAATTTTTTTAATGTGTGTGTAGATAAACATAAAGACTGTGTTGGGGAATACTGACATATAAAGCCAGGTTGTGCAATATAGATAGTGCTTCTTGGTGTTTATATGCTTAAATTTTTTTAATTGATTGCTGAACTGCCATTGCTAATTCATATAAAATGTACTTTTCCTGTATTTTCCTGACTTTCCTGTTTTCCTTTCTGCTTTATAAAATGTACTGTTTTCTTGGGAGCTGTTTTTTGCTATGGAGCTAAAAATGGGTGTTTTCTATCTAATTTTCTTGTCTTCTCCCCTGGTGAAAAAGGAAACAGATGGCCTTTCTTGGACTTCCACAAAAGGAAATGCAGTACAAAGAAGTATTTTGCAGACAGTACAGAATCTTCTCTGGTACTCCATACTAATTTTTTATTTTTTTAATAACTTACAGAACAAAGAAACCCAGATCCTGGTGTGGTATCAAGTCCCAGCAGAAGTCTTGTAATAGAAATCATATAATCTTTCACAAATGACTGCAAGATTTTTAACAGGAGAAATGGAAAAGAAAGAAAAAAGCTTTAATGAACAGATGAGCAGGTAACCATTAGCACCATGTATGAATTTCAAAGAAATTGTACATCTGTGTTTACAGTCAATCTCCTTAAGTATCTTAGTCACAGTTGAAATAGCTATCCCTTTCTTTTTGCTGAATTTACTTTCATAAAGTAAGGTTTCTAGTTTGGTTCTGCACGTGCATGCAACGTACATACAGGACTCAGAAGACTGAGGCATAATAAGGCACCATAAAAGCAAAGATGAACATAGACATAAATTTGGTGGAGTAAGGTGTTAGCCTTTCTAGGTGTGAAATTATACCGAACTCTTCTGTGCAAAAGAGCTGCTGTCATATGTTAGACAGGTCTGCAGTGCTGAGGAATGGGTAATACAGAGATGAAACTGCTGTTAGTTTAATTCAAATGTGTACTCTGATGGGTTTTTTTAAGGGTTGATCTGCCTTGTGTTACACTGGGCTTGTTGCTCTGCTAACAGAACTGTGTTGTTATTAGTTAAAAAGTAGAAATTAAGCTCCATGTAGTGTAGGCTAAGGTGGGGGACAGACATGAGTTGGGATACTGGAATCAGAGGACCCTGTGGATGCTCTTCTAGCTGGGGTTAAACTGTGCATTGCCACCTTTTCTTAGGTGTAGCAGGGCAGGATTCAAGGCTGGCTATCAGTCCGTGTTGGAATACAATGCACAGGCAGCTCTTTTGTCTTCATGCAAACCTAGCAAACACAGACCTAGCAAATAGGTTTGAATAAAGAAACACCTTACAAAGGTCTTACATAAATCCTTTAAAGTTATAGAATCTAAATTTGTTTGAACTCAGAAACTAGACAGATTTAATTTGATACAGAGTGAGTCAACTATTTTAATTTTTGTGCTGGTAATCTTCCAGTTGCAATGGCCTAAATGGTACTGAGCATCTTGAAGAAATTTTTTTTGTTACATTCACTTTGTTGTCTTGGCTGCATCATTTATGCTATGGAATTTTCATTAGATTACCAAGTTTATTCACTAGACCAAGTTTTCATTTTTCAGTCAGTGCCTTAAAGATAATTCAAAGTCCTATAATGGGAAGCACCAGATGAATCCTGCTGTTCTTCATGTTATGTACTCTGTTCTTTGTATGCAGAAGATAAAGATGTTGTACAGAAAAGGATGGAACCATGAAAAAGAACAGAGTTGCTTTCATAGAATTTCTTGTTTGGAATAAGAAAGATAATTCTAGAAAAATGACAGTTCACCCATGAGCAGTAGGAGCTCAAAGAAAGGACAGGTGGAATTTCAGGGAGAATGAGTGGGTGGGGCCTTTTGTTTTAAACACTTTCTGATGAATAGTGTTACTCTGTCAAGTCATAGCATGGCTGTTCATGTCTAGGAGGAAATATAAAATATTGAACTTATTTATTTGCTGGCAGGAGTTGTTGATAATGACATCTCTTTCTATACAGATGTCTTAATATTACTATTTTTTTTAATTTGGTAGTATGTGATGTTGATGCTCTGGGTTATGATTGTTAACATGTTTATATGCAAATACACATTTCTAGAACTTCTAGAACATATATGTCGATATACATCACTAGTTTCCATATTAATGACTTTTTGTCAAAAGTTTAGCTCCAGTAATTTTTCTATTCACATTGAATTTGCCTTCAGGGAATTTATTTGGAAGTAGAATTGCAATGAAAGAGCACCTTTCATGCACCAAATTACTGAGTAAACTAATTGCCCTATGCCACTGCTTTGCAACAGAATACAAAAGTATCACAGGCTATCTCTGGTACAGGCAGAGTAGGCAACGGCTTTAGGTGAGCAGATTGTGGGCCATGGTGGTGTTGCTGCTTATTCTGTGCACCTTGATCCGTGAAGGCAAGTGCTGGGGTTGCTGCCTTGACATCCTGATGTGTCAGTGTGCAGAAACGTGGTCACTGCTGAAGAGCAAGCAATATTGTCCTGTTTTTCCACCTGAAACTAGCAACTACTACCTTCACTTGCCCTGACTGAATTTTCTGGTATTTTTTCTTCAACTCTCTCAGGCTGTTGCCCTTCCCTTATCCCCACTGTCACCACACCTTCCACATGAGCTCCATCCAGGATTCTGCTGAGTGCTGCCTTTGCTGCCCCCACTGCCTCTTTGTAACCACTGAATATATTCCTTGCCAGGGTGTGAATAGCTAACTGTAAAATAATTGGTCCTCTGGAGGTGTAGTGAACACAAGTAAGAGGACAGGACACAATGATGTAATTGAGGCCTTCATAAGCAAATGCAGATTGCTGATAAATTACAGCTAAAGGTAAGTCTTGATTTTTAATTTTTCTTTTTGTTAGAAACACTGCTTTGTGGGAATGGGCACTGCCTTTTTCTTGCAGATTACAAGAGTTATTAGTCTGTCTAATCTGTAATTTATGTAGGCCTTATCAAAACTATTTGACTGTGGAGAGGTTCTTAAACAGTATTATAATATTTAACAACAGATTTTGGGCAAGGACATGGTGATATTGGGCTTGATAACTGAACTAATACCATTGTGTGGAATGTGCTCCATTATCTTTTGCCTTTGGTTGTTTCTGGTATAGACACATTTTAATGGATCATATATAGGAACATAGAGTCATCTAAGTACAATAGAATAGATGGTAAGATTTTTTTTTTTTTTAAAGTCACATTATTATTCATAGTACCTGATAAAGCAGCGTATCCAACATACTGATGCTGAAAACCCTACCAGCAGCAAAGGGCAGTCGAAACATAAATGCCAGATTAGATCCCTTCTCCCGCTCTTTCTGTAAAGGAATTAAAAAACAGAGAACACTTTTAATACTGTTTTTGGAAGGAATATAATAAAAGTATGAAATTGATATTACCTTGAAAGAGGTAAAAAGTATAAAATCCTTTTATTGTCAGGATAGTTGCTTTCTACAAGTATGCAGCACCTTTGTTCAGTATGCACAGTTTTTCAGGTTGAAAGGTTTTGATTATTGTATATGTTGTTTCAGTCATCACATCTCAAATTGCATGGGGCATGTTCTATCAGATCAATTTAAAAAGGATTGAAAGATAGAATACTATGGATGTAGAGGCCAGGAAAGTGCCAGAATGTCCCAGCAGTTTTATTCCACAGTAAGTGTGATGCTCAGCATCGCCTTTCCTGACACTTTTTGGAATTAAAGAGGAAGCAGATATAACTACTTAAAGAAAATCATAGATCATTTCTAGGAACATAAATAAAAGATCATGGCATGAATTCACTCTGTAGAACTTCATATATCTGAGACATTTTAAGACACAGCTCTTAGTAGATGGAGGTCTTTACTTCATCCTCAGTCTTCCTATGTTTGTGATTTTGCTCAAGTGATGAAATTTAGAATTTGCACTTTTAAGAAGTTGTTAGTATGTGCTTTCTCCATTTAATTTAAAGTTACTTAATTATTTCCTTTAGGGTTTGCATATTGTCAGAATAACAGATAACATCTACAGAGAAGGTCAACTTCCTATGCTTTTCAGTTTATTTTCCTCTTTTCTACCTCCATTTATATTTGTGCCAAGTCTTTCCTAGGGTTCTTTATCATGCTTTACTATTTTTGCTATTTCTACATAAATACCTCTTCTTTCATAACAATAAATTCTGTCACATCAAGAACAAATTACCAGTTCCAAGCTCATCTGAACCCCTGTTTTAGCCTCTCTGTCACTGGAGGAAAGAGATCGAGGGCCCACCTCTGGCACAGGCAGTAATATGGGGAGTGGTCAAGATGGGCTGTAACTGTTGTGTACCAACAATGCAAAGTTGCTCCAATGAACATACAAGGAGGGGTCGCAGTGCTGGTCATGCAAGAATGTGTAAAGGTGACAGAGGTAGTTGCTTCTTACAGGTTTCTATTAGTTTTGGTTCTATCCTACCTTTTTGGCAAGAACAGGTTCATTGCCTGTTGTTTTTCTGGAGCAATTATATAAACCCCTGCCAAATGTGTATGCTGATTGTTTGTACAATTTTAGAATTGCAGCTGATGTACATCATTAGAGATCCACATAAAATAAGACACCAACTAAGAGGCACCGATCTGCTTTTATAACCCCTCTGTCATTATTGCTTGGTATTGCTTAGTGTTAATTCAAATCTGCTTAATACCTGAATAACATTAAAAACAAAACTGGAGAGAGCATTCCCTGTCCTTCACTGAAGGTTGAAAAAGCAGCCTGGCTTTGTGCATATCACTGCAAATACACTGGGCCATCCCAGATAGGTTTCTGTTCACCTAATACCTATAGGCTTATGCCTGTGGAAAATACAAAATTACAATACTGGTTTGATTAGAAGATACAGGAGCTTGTACTTATTTCAAACTGTTCACTCGAAGGTTTAGAATTTTTATCCTTCAGTCAACACCCACAGTATTTACTAGGAAAACAAAAATCAGAGAAAACTCAAGTGTGAATCTTAACCAGGACATCAACCCTTTCTTTCAAGAAGGAGGGAGTGGTTACATCATTTTTTTCTTATCTAAGACAAATGGAGAACATAGATTTTAAATTTAGAATATGGGTGTTTTGTTCTTCCTTTTCTCTGTTGTTTTTCCTTTTCTCTGTTGTTGCTTTCTCCTTTGTCAGTGCTGAGTTTACTGTCAGATTTATTTTATGTCTAAAATGAGAAAAGTTGCAGCTGCAACAACAGATGGACATCTGATTTGTGTATCTTTCTTCTGCAGCCCATTGGGTTGAAAAGCCAATTTTGCAAGTGTGTTTCAGTGCTACCTCAAGGCAACTTGCCTGACGTTTTCAGTCTTTCTGAAAATGAGGTGCTTAATGCAGAAATAACAAGCAGCTATACGTTTCACTGCTCTAGATAATTTTTACTGGAGTTTTTAATTGCCTTTCATTTTGCATGAGGGAGTTCTGAAAAATCAAATGAACTACAGCACCACCTGTGAAGTTCTTCCTGCAAATGTTAAGACGAAATGTCTGGGAAATAACCAACAGCAGGCAACTGCAACAGCAATGAAGAAAATGTTTTTTCTTTAAGATGATTTATATACCTCTATTTCAGCAGAGCATCATTTGGATAAGAAGTTCATTAACTGTTCGGCTTCCAACATATATCCACAGCTTTACACTTGCACAATAAATTAATAAATATAGGGAAGAAATTAAAATATTTTTAATTATTTCCAGAACCTTTTCTAGGAAAATAGAGGAGCCTAAAGCAGGAAAGAACTGAGATAAAAATCCTGGTTTCACTGCATTGAAGTATTCAGGCTACAGCCCACAGAGTATTCTGAAAGCAACTGGAATTGGATTAAGGGAATATGTTAAAAATAATTTAAAACTCCTGTCAGGAATAGTACACCAAGGAACTGAGTTAGGTTGAACAGTCTTGAAGGCACCATCCAGGTGTTGGCACTTGTTGCCCTGAATAAACTGGCAATTCCAGCCAGTTTCAGTTTATCCTTTCCAAATTTACCATTGAGGGAGGCAGTGCTAAAATGGAGGAGCCACAGATGCAAACCTTAATGGATAGTGGGAGTGGCACAATCCAATAAATCCTGCTGCAAACAGCTCTCTCTTTGTAACAACTTTTGTGTGGTTTCCTCACAGTTCTCCATGTTATGTGTTTGTCAGAATATCACTTAAATAAGATTAAGCCTTCATGCTGTTACTGACAAAGGTCAACAAATCACAAAAGATCACCCTGATATTTATATCTTATGGCTGATGTGTAAGCAGGGCAGTCAACTGAGCAAAGATTTACTTCTCATAGTTATCCTATATCAAACACACAGTCTGAATTTTTTCAGAATTTGATTCTTCTCTAGGAAACTGGACTGTGAAGGTAAGTTTTTAGAAAAGGCTCTTTTCTATTAAATATAATTGAAAATTAACTTACGTGAGTATTATACAGTAAATAGTGAACTCTATGAAACCCCCAAAACCTAGGAAATTTATTGTACAGCTAGGAAATTGAAATTATGTGTTAATTCTGTATAATGGTAATGATTTTAGCATGAATTCAAATTTGTTAAGATATGTAAGATACCTCAGGTGCAGAGATTGGGAGGCTACACGAAAGAACATAGCAATAATATTGATAGGTAGGTTTATAGCAAAGGGAAAAAGAGATGACTGGAGTGAAAGATTTCCGTCCTTGAAGACTGTCACATGATATTATTTGTTTTACTCTCTTAAACCCAGAAAATGACAGGAAAGATCATTGAAGGTGATACTGTAAGTTTTGTGCAGGGGTGGGTAGGTCAGGTCACCAATGAAGATCTGTGAAAAAGAGCATCGTCCTTGACTTTGAGTCAAACACATGCACAGCATTACTTCATATGATCCATCTAATGTTTTAGCAACACTGTTTTGAACAAGCAAATAAATTTAACTTATCTCCATATAGTCTCCCTGTCCACAGTTAAAGAATGCCAAAGTATGCGTGTCAATGTATAGAATATGAATATTTTCTATAGAAATTGAGTGGTGTCACTATCCTGATCATCACTAGGACTGCCCTTTGACAGAGAACAATTGCCGTTCTCAAACTGTCCCAGGAAAGCCAATATCTCATAGACATACATGGAAAGGCACACAGAAGATAAAGTTTTACTGCTTTTAAATTGAAGTGGTATGAAAAAATACGTTAAAATAAAAGCTGTATGTCAATTAAAAGATGTTCTACATTAATTTCCTGTATCAGCCTCTTCAAAAACTGTATTAGCTCTGAATATGCAATGCAAAAATATTCAATTTTCCTTAAACAAATTGCAACAGGGTTGGTTGATTCATATTATATTGTAAAGTGATGGAAATCAAATCAAAATTTGTTCTTAAATAAGGGTAGCGTTTTGAAAAAATGATCTTTTACAGTAGCTCTACAACCATAAAATCATTTCACTCTTTCCACTTGTTTTGAAATCATTGTTACAAAATAAAAAAGTTGTAAAATTATAACATTTAAATTGAGGGTGGGAGTGGGGGGAGGCAAATCTCCTTACCTTTTCTAATTTGGACAGAGCAAGAGAATAGCAATCTTTGGCTCTGAACTGCATGAATCTCATGTTGGCTGGGTGAGTTAATTCTGTGATAATGCTGAGGCTTGAGAACAACCTGTATTTTAAAAGAATGTCACAGTTAAACCTCTAATTATAACAACTCACAAATGTAAGGCTCTACATAAAACTACAGCTTGTGCTCAAGTTGTTGTTTTAATGAAGTCCCTGAAACCTCTGGTGGGTTTTGGCACAATGAAATGCTGGTACAATAGCAGAGGAAACTACAAAACATTCTCTGTAGAATTCACAAAGAAGCATAAATACATTCAAAGATTGAGCTTACAACATACTTAAATGCTAGAAAGAAACCACTTAATTTCATTACCAGAGGTTTTATGTGATGACTTCTAAAATGAGACAAATCTTTATGAAACAAATGCAAGATTACATAGCGTGCACTTAGTACCTGGTTGCATGTAAACTGCTACTGGTTTATGTACTCTTTCAATTTGTTTTTTTGGTTGGTTGTTTTTTTTTTCCCCCCTTGAGTCCTATTGATATGCTGTGACTGCAGCAACAGAGATGAAAACTGACAGTTGTGGGAGTGGCTCAGAAAACACATGTTTATGTATACTTATGTTTTCTCACTTTGAAATGTTTACATATTCAAAATATTTATAAGTCAACACCAATTCAGGCCTCTAGTAACAAAAAACAGTGAAGAAAGCTCAACTGTGATCTGGCTGAATGACACAGGTTTTCAGGAAGCAGACTAAAGAGCCTCTCAGCACTCAGGGCTCTAAGAACTAGAAAGAAAATCATAGTTTATGCTACTCAAATAATAATTTGGGATAGAACTCAGATATTATTTGATTATTTCCTCTACAGTGTCAGAAAATGAGATGTGCATTTGTAATCTCTTCTGCTGCTCCTGAAAGTACCTATCTACATGTGAAAATAGATAGTTGTAGTACTAATGACGTCTTTAATATGACTTCTGTTTAGGTTTTCTTGAAAGCTGAATTTAGTAACTTAGCATCAAATGGGATTCAAGGCACTTTTTGCAAGCCTTTAGTCTGTTTCCCTGATTTTGGTAAGGAGAAACTTCTGTGAAATGGCAGTGCAAGAAGAGCCTAAATGCGAGGAAAGGTATATCAGGACTATCTGCCAGTATGTGTTAATGCCATACTACTGCAGTGCAGTTTCCTCAGGCTGTTGATAGCCTGGTAGTGACCACGTGATCCCAAACACGTTCTGAACACACGACCATATGATGGCAGAGCCACTCACCATTCCTACATTAGCAGCTACCATGTCCCTGGAAACAACCAAATGTTAAATGTGATCATATAAGGCAAAATGGACTTGGAAAACTGGGTGAGAAGGTGGATCCCTTAACAATGACCATTTGTATGCACTGTTTTTGGAAAGGCATTTCAGGTACCTTTGTACTGTTATACAGTCTACCTGTGTCCTACTAAAGATTAAGTACTTAGAGAATGGAGTGTTCATGCATAGATTAAAGACATGATAATCACACCCTTGCAATGCAGCTGTGGTACATCTTCACTTGTATGCTGTGTATTATAAAAACCTGTCAGGGCCTATGAAAGTATCATACTTATAGGCATGAACTTGGACTTATTAGGTAGCTTAACAAATGCGTTCAGGTTCTGAGGAGGGAGAATAATTTTCCTCTGCATTGATTCTGTATCATGCAGTGTTGAATTACTTAAGCTTCTGCTTGCTGGATGTTTTCTTGTATTGCTGTATTAAAGGTCAGGCATTCATGTTTGAAAACTAACAATATAACATTCAGAACTAAGGGTAACAGGAAATTAAAAGCTGATCTAATGATAAAATATACACAACTTAGAGGAAGAAAATGCAGGTTGCTATGTTTCTCTTAAAGATGGGTTTAGTTTATCACCGAGATAGGAAAACTGATTGATGTTAGGAAATCAGTTTCAAAACTGGTATTGGTAGAATTCATATTTTACTTACGAGTGCCTTCTAGCAGAATTAGGGGAAATTACTCTCCAGGAAGTCTGGGACAGATTGCCTCTTGCCCTGGGTGCAAGGCACACTGCCTGCACGCTTTCAGCACTGGAGCAGGCTACTTCTGTGCAAAGATCCCTCTCTTCTATCCCATTCTAGTAAGAAAGGACTGGATGGGGCAGAGAAAGCCCTCATCAGCCTGATGGATGGCATGGGTTGCTGTTGAACTGGTATTTGGAAATCAGACAAGTAAGAGATACATTTAGTTCTTTCCTGAACCAAAACGATAAACCAAGTAAACAATGTAATGCCATCCTAACACCTCATTGAGTTTATCTCTAAATTGGAACTGACAGCCAGAGTCCAGCCAGACTACTGATTTGTTAGTTGTACTGCAGTCAATAGACTTGCAGGATTTCAAAAAGAGCCTTCAAACATGTTAGCTAACAGAACGTTAAAACCGGGCTTCCCAACCACCACCATTTAAAGCTTTTAATTAGTAGAAATTAAGAGTAAATTTAAACACTTCCTCTAGTACAGACCTACCACCTGAGGAAACACAGTTTTATTGTGGTGGACTCTTAATTGTCTGTAGGGCCTCCCTGGCTGGTTTTTTCATTTTAAAAATCATCTTAAGATAAGTCCAAGACTATTAATTTCTCCTTTAATTTCTAAATCATGGTTACTTGTTCTTTCCAACCCAAAGGATTAGTTTTCCTTTCTTAGTGTGCCCGTTTGAGTCACACTTCCTTACTGCTTTTAACTCTAATTAAGTCAGGTAAGCTATCATTGTCACAGTTTTGGTGGGTATGGAACAGCTTCTGGCCTTAAAGGTGCTCATAACCCTGTCCTTACAAACAATTCATCTGCTTCTAAGGCACAGAGAGGGGGCACACTCTTCTGGCAAAGCAGGATTATAAATTATGCGTATCAGGCAATAATGTCAGAACCGGTACAGGAGAAGTGCCAGCCCGAGCCAAACAGTACTGCAGCACACTCCCATCACTGTTCAGAAAATTAGGTGAGTGAGGGTTAGATTAACCTGTATCCACTGAAGGATTTCCCTTGGTGAGACTTATGTGGAACCTCCTTCACTGATGTGGTATCTTTGACAACATCATATATTAAATCCAGTGGTTTAAAATTCTTCTTTAACATCATAGTTTAAGTGCTGTTGCTCTCCACCATGCCTACTTCTTACTTCATTAGTTTCTGGTATTCTTAGCTATTATTAAGTAATGAAAAAGCTTTAAATGTATTTTAAAGGTCATTTACAAAACTATTTACCTTGATTCAATGAATGTAGCTTTTTCTGTTGAACAGGTAAATGCCACTACCTTATACATCTTCCCAAAACTTACTCATTTCTACAACTTTTACATAATGTAAAAATTCAGTGAAATTATTGTATGTGTTCTAGAGAAAAA
This sequence comes from Hafferia zeledoni, assembly GCA_035583235.1. NCBI lineage: Eukaryota > Metazoa > Chordata > Aves > Passeriformes > Thamnophilidae > Hafferia > Hafferia zeledoni. The sequence goes on along the minus strand of JAWWEV010000004.1, from coordinate 22,532,905 downwards.
AATAGAAAAAAATTTATACAATATACTGTTTGTGAAAGTTTGCAGAGTTTTATGAAGAAGTATTGATGTCTTAAACCAAGCTATTCGTTATGGTTTGCTTTGATGCAGTCTGATACTGAATCAGCCCTATGGCTTGTACATGAGTTAAAGCTGCCATCTAGTTGCAAGCATTGTGCAAGACAGCTGAAGGAGTATATAGTAAGATCTAGTTGGATACCTGTGGTATGTAGTTTACTATTATGATCTTTTACAAAGTAGAACACAGCTACAGGAAAAATCTCACAGAGCTGCATTTACAGGAAAAAGCCTCCATTGAAATATTTGTATTTTAATGAGTTTTCTAAAATACTGACAGATTCAAAAGACTTTTACTATGCACCTGTCTGGTTTTATGTAGAAGGCTTGACACAGAAAAGAGGTAATAGCAATAAAAGCAATACTGAACAATATTGAACCCCCTAGGAAAAGACTTAATTTTTTTCCAGTTATTAGAATGAACACTAGGAAGTGCTAAGCCCCAAATCAGGGAGGCATTTCATAGTTGACTGGGTTGTTTGTTCTGTTTTGTGGGGGACTTTTTTTATGTTTTTGTTAAGCAAATAATACTTTTCACAGTTCAAAGAGACATGCCTCTTTTCTCACTTGTTGAACCAAGATATTTAACACAAAGGCTTTAATGAGATGTTCTCAAAGGAACAGGATATCTGTATTAGCTTTACATCACAGCCTCCTCAGCCTCATTACTAGACTGATCATTCTATTCCTTCATGACTCTTTGCATGTTGTTGTCATATGTAGTGTTGCATATATGTGCCTAAAAACCTAATTTTTGCTCAAAACTAAATACTCAAAACATGAACACTTACTACTAACTTCATAGTGATGCATTCCTTACCTTGTAGCATTAGAGGGATCTGCTTTTCATACTGGCTTTAGCATTACTGTGAAAGACTAGTGCACTGCAGGAAAATTTCTTTTCTCAACTATCTTTTGCCCTAAGTCTTCAAGAGTAGCTTCCTTTTCATTCCTGTAAACCTGACAGTTGACTTTTAAAATGGTCATCCAGTTTTTGGATGCAAAGAATTTCATTTGAGTTTTTCAGGAGAATACCTCAGGATTCTTAAGTGTATTTTCTAAGTAGGGTGGGGAAAAGCTTGCCCGTGTAAGACAAATTCATTTAAGGGAAAAATGAAGTAGAATTAAAAAAAAAAAAAAAAAAAAAAAAAAAAATTATTATCTTGGCACAAAAGGCATCAAGTATTTCACAGTTAATGAGGATGTATAGATAGATTGCAAAAATGCGTTACCTGAAGAGTGTTTGGACGTTTACAATAGTCTTGGCATCTGCCATGTAGTCTTCCTCAGCACTCATTGTACTTTCTTTGTCCACCACCACCATATTAGCTGCAAAGGTGACCCCACATCTTAATAAGTCATCCAGGCTTTTGTGAGGAGAAAGAGGGGAAAAAGAAACAAGTAACTTGAATATGGAACAATTTGAAGATTAGCAATGGTTGGCATTTGCAGGTCAGCTCAGTTCCCTTCATCTCCATGTACATATCATAACTTTGAATATAATTTGTATTCAAGTATAACATCTCATAATTGATAGAATATAGAATATGTAAATTGTTACAGTGCCTCTCTTTTTGCTACATGATAAATTTATTTCAATTTTTTTTTTAAATAAACCTTTCATGGTATGTCCTTATATGCTGCAACAACTTGCTCCATTGCAATTACTTTGGACAATAAAAAGACCCAAATAAATGCCCTGGGTTGCTCTTTCTCACAATATAATTTCAGTTTCAAAATATTAACAAGTGATCTATCAGGGCATCTGATACATTCATCTTTTAGGTTAACCTATGATTTGGAGTGTTCTCATGATGCTTTTGGGAGCAGTAGGGGATCAGTAGAACTTTCCCTGCTGCTGGACGATGTCTCTGTGAAGCCTGACCAGAGAACACAGACAACTGAGTTATGGTTCATCATGCCTTGTATCTTTGTTTCCAAAATGAAGCATGTTTCAGCTGGTTTAAAAATAATATTTTCCAGAGACTCCAAGCACTTTTTGAGAAGTTTAGAAAAGCCTTTTCTGTAATAATAAAGACTCCAGGAACACAGCAAAATTTAAGTGAAATAAGAAAGGTTAAATTTCATAGTTTCCAAGGGAAAATGGAAAACTAAATTTTTGCATCATTCTGTTTAATCCCAAGGTTAAGAGCTATTTTGACATTATAATTGATTCTCATTAAATAATTTTATAATATTAACTAAGTCTTAATAGTCCTGATATGGTTTTTCTTTTCAGTAATGATCTTCTTAGGTTCTCAAATTTATATAACACCTTGTAAATTCTTTTTAAAATTTGGGGTAAGGAAAACTACAAATGTATAGTGGTTTTTAATATCTTGATTTGGAAGAATATATAGATAATTCTTTTTTGAAATTGCAATATCACTTATGGTTGACTACAACAAAAGAAAGGCTGTTTTTATATGATCCATACTAACAGCTTCAGTGGATATGTAGAACTCCAAAAATTTTTTCTGAGTAATTTGTATTTCTGCTTTTTCAGACTTCCAGTGGATCCCTGAAAATAGCAGTATATTCTGAAATTTCAGTGTTGCACAAGCTCAACAGCTATTCTTATTTTAGCAGATACATTCAGCTAATTTGTGGGGAATTGATTAAATATTAATTTAGAAGTATAATAATTCTAGTTCTCAGGTACCTCCAGCTATAGGTTTCTTAATACTGAGTAGACTTCTACACAACTGTGAAATCTGTTCATTTACAGATCTCAAATCATTTATACCAAAAGACTGGGAGACAGATACCTGCTACTTGACATACTGATGAAGTGCATCTCTGCTATGAATTTGGGAAAGCTATTTTTCTGCAAGCCATTTACTTTCAACAAGAAGGGTGAGTGTTAATTCCTTTGCTGGTTTTCTCTCTAAGATGATGACATTTCATTCCTGGTGACCAAATACGTTAGACACTTAAAGGGGGTATTTTGGGAATGTATTTTATATCCATTAAGTAAGAAAGGAAAAATTACATATTTTACAATGTATTTCTTAGCTAAAAATTACCAACTTCTGTTGATTGTACATGATTTAAAAACATGTTGAGGAAAACACAGGGAGCAAGTATGAACTGTATTTTCACAAATATTGTTATTGATGAAAACAGACAACAAAAAAAATCTCTCCACAAAATATCAATGGTTATTGCACCAGGAATTACAGAGATTTTTGTATCAGAAAAGACACAGAAGTTCATGCTGATATTACTGTAAACTTCAGAATTCTGTATAATTACTTATTCCAAAGACGACATGCTTCATTTTTTTTCAACACACCCACTTCTAAAAACAACAAAACACCATTAGGGATTTTGTGATTTCCTTTTCAAAATAACCTCAGTAAATTTAACTGAAGTTTAATTTTCTGCATTAATAAAAACAGGTTAAATCTGAGTTATTAATTACTCTGCATAATTTGAGTATTCATTCTTGAGTATATATTTAAGTATTCTGCCAGTATGAATTCTTCTTATAATTTCTGTGGAATTAAAGAGTTAAGAAAGTAGTAGATATTAACAACCTATGACCCTTTCTTGCTTTAGAGGGGAAACGTAGAAAGTGGAAAACATTTCTGTAGACTCTGTAAGTCTCACAAGGACAATGGTGTCACCAAGATAAATCCGTAACTATATCACCATTTAAAACCTTTGTTACAGCAGGGTGAGATGGAGAAATGCAAAATTCACAGAAAAACTGGACTCTGTTAATTCAAGACAGGAAATAAATCTTTGATTTCTCCATGGGGAATTAATATTTAAGGGCTTGTAGCCCCAATTCTGTATTAGCTATGCAGTGAAGCAAACAGTTTGCTTTGAATTTACATTCTACACGCAGGAGTTTACTAAAATACTCATGAGCCTTTCCTCTTCTCTTGTTTCTGCCTGATTTTTACATTAAGCCCATGTTGTTAAACCTATTTATGAAAACATATTAGTAGAGGTGAAGACAGAAATGTAGGAGTAAGTGATAGTTTAAGTAGTGGGAGATGAAGACTGTTGGACACATTCAAGACTGTTTACATTCTGTAGCTGTATCTACAAAACCCAAGTCAATAAATTCAAATTAAAAGTCGGTACAGAATGATGCTGGAGTCAGAGCTATAATCTGTTCATTTAAAGTGACACATTAATGCACCTAAATAAGTGTTAATCTTTTGTTTTTAGAGATGTTAACTTGTGGACCCTGTCACATTTCCCACTAATGATATCCTTTATAGATCAGAAATTTGAAATCCCAAATTTTAGTGCACAGACACAAACTATGCATGCAAAAAGATCATCTTCAGCTACAACACAGACTGAAACATGCAATCACAATACACACAACAAACCACTGAGCACTACAACGTTTTCTAACAGTTATTTCACCTACTTGTCGATAGAGCCCACCATGTAGTAAACCATTGGAAACCAACAGATTGCATCCAGAAAATGCATATCTGGCCTAAGCAGCAGATGGGATTACAAAATGAAACACAGTATCACAACACCAGCATCTCTTCTAAAATATTTCAATAAACTGGTAGCTTTTAATAAAAAAAAAAAAATAAACTTTGATATTATAATATCACTTAAAGCAGGAAAAAGGTTTGTAGAAAGCTGTGAATCATCAGTTTGCTATGATCATAAAGAATGATCAGAATTAACACTCTAATGAATGCACCTCTAAAAGCAGAAATTTTATGGCACAGGACAATTCTAAGTGTAAGAATCAATGACCGATGTCAAGGACACACTACAAAGTTATGGTCCAATGCATGTCTTAAGAGTACTTAAAACAAGCAGCAACAATTCTTAAGGAAAATGTGAAATGAAAATCAAATCATCATGTGGGTTTTGTGGCACCTACTCCATTCAAGCCAATGAGACAACCTTGGACAAAACTTTTTATTCTTTTTAAATGAAATGTGAAGACTAAGATACTGTATTTTACTGCATGGTTCCTTTAATCGTAACTTCTACTGTGTTTCCTCTTACATGCCAAGGAACACTGGAAATCCTAGAACACTTCGGATGTGTAGGTATCAGAATAAGCATACTGTAATAAATTGCCTTGATAAACAGACAAAACAAAAATATAATGGCAAAGCATAGATATGTTCAGCAAAGGTGGCTGAATTCCTAACTCCAACGAAGTAAATTACAAAATTCCAATTGCCTTGAAAGGCAGCCTGAGTTCTACATGCAGGTATGAAAAACATGCTTCCGTTCAGAGGGGTCTCTGCAAACGCTGCCTAGAGACATAACACTCAGGCTATTGGCTTAATCAGCAAGCATAGCTTTTACTTTATGCTAATCCAAAGTGGGTTTAGCCACAAAATGTCACAACAGCATTAAAATGTGTAAACTCAGGCACCTTGCTGGCAAAAAGAGCAAGCACTAGAGGGCACCATGTGCTCACACCTTCAGTCTGACATTGCACAAAGTGTTTTAGCCTCGTTTAGGCTTCTACTGATTTGTGTAATTCACTGTGTGGCATGGTTTGTACATAAACCTTCTGTCCTGCAAACACAGGTCACTGAAGAGCTGCCTGAGGGAAAGTGGGACACTTCACAGCAGGCCTTTGGAGAAAAAAAAAATCACTTAACCTGGAACATATCTATGCAAAGGGATGTGTCAACCCTGGAATCATAACACACAAGACGTTTTTCCTGCTGTCCCTTCTTAGAGTCATAGCCTCTTCTAATTTTCTGTATACAGGTAACCTTCATTTTTATGCCTTTCAAATTGTGTTTCTAAGCACTTGAGCAGTACCAAAGTGTTGCAAAAAAAATCCCTACCAACTCACTATCAGAGTATAAATGTACTAGTCTTGACAGAGTGGAATTTGTCTGAAATTTTAAACAGCTAATGCAAAAAAGGCTAAAAATTCCAGTAATCACCAGACAGATACAGTAGTGACAACAATATTGCAGGTTTTAGTTTTCTTCCGTGACTTTATGTAACTGTAGAAAAAAGTGTGTCTGTGGGTGTCCTCTTGGCTTAAAGAACTGTTTATCTTTGAGTCTGGAATTATTAAAAATACACCTAACAGGTCTAGGCCAGTAAGTGCATTGTGTTAAGTAGGTTAGTGCTGTTATGTAGCTGTGAAACTGTTACACAGCTTTCTTTTTACAGTGTTTATGAAATTATTTTAATTTTAAAAGTAGTATTCACATTATTTGGGCCATTTTTAAGAAAAACACAGTTGAAACATTAGCCATAAAGAGTAACAACATTTAAATTAACTATGGCCATTTATAGTCATTAAAAGGTCAATTTTGTATATGACTGTGAACAGAGAGTATTATTTTTGTCACCAGCTTTCCTCAAAGATAAATGTTCCATAATGCTCTTGATTTTAAGTTGGCCATGTGAAAAGTGATCATCTACTGAAGTAATGGTAAAATGAGTTTAAAACTTAAAGCAGAAAAAACAATCTACTTACGGGTTATCCAGGAGTAATACAATGGGGTTTAGTTCTTTCTTTGGTCTGTAATAAGCTCTGAGTGGAACAATGAAGTTATATAGGCCATTTCCAGCAGTTTCTGCTGCAACTATAATCAGTTTATTCTTGAATCCATAGGCTTTGGCATCTTCATAGTAGTTATGCTGGCATCCCTAAAATCAAAATAAAAAAAAAGTTCAGTAGATATGAATATTGTATCAGATGACCTGATATAGACATGGTTAGACAAACACTTGGTGATGAAAAGGCAGAGAAACGATATTTCAGCTCAGCAGGTGCTGAGCAAATCTCATCTCTAAGCAGAAATAAGAATTTATCTCTGTTCAGATGCAAGAGACAAATGAGGATGCAGTGTTAGAACCACTAACAGAAACTCCATTTACCTTATCCAGTCTTAGACAACAGAAGGGTACTTTTTCATGCAAAAGATGACAAAATGTGGGAGAACTTCCAATATATGGAGAGTAAGGAGGATAGCCTTTGGCATACCTGGAATAGAACAAACATTTTTCAGTAGAGCAAATTACCGAAACACAGCTGACTCTGTAACTATTTTATGAGATGTTTATATATATCTCTAAGTTTTGCAGAGTCAAGTACGTGAAATGAACTATGTTTAATAAAGGTCAAAGGAATATATTTTCTTGTTAGGACAAATTCAATAAAACTTAGTGAAAGCTGTCATGCTTTTGTGGACCAAAGGAATTTCACTTGGGTTTTTGAAAAAAGTCTGATGTATCATTGTGAGCTCTCCTAGCGTTTTGAACTGGAAACTTCAAAGGAAGTTAAAAAAGGGGGGAAAAAATAGAAGTAACTGTACTTCTGCTCTTCCTTCTTCAATGTTTCTTTAAAACACTTACCAAGAATGAGTGAAGTCATTATCTTTTTGCTTTATTAACATACTTTCAAAATGGGTGAAATAAATTGTAAATCCTCTTCCTGATAAGATGAAATTTCTACTTTGCCTTAGTTTTTTGCAAGAGGCCTTTTAAATCCCTGTGTTTCAGTCAGCAGATTTAAGATGAGTTGTTCTATTATTTTTTTCATTGGAGCTTTATAATCTTCCCTGGGGCTGCTCATGTTTGCTACTGCTGGAGATGGGAAACTCTGCTAGGTGAGCCTCTGGCTTAATTGTGTGTTTCAGTTTTAACATCCCTGATAGCAATCCCAATAAACATAATTGCTTATCTGCATGGCAGTTACAGAATTCAGTCTTCTGGGTTTATCTGAGTAATGCATCATTACTTTCAGTACCACGTTAATGAGTATTTTAAATTAGATGTGATAATTTTGTCTCATACTGGGGGTTTTTGTCATTTCTACATTTTGAAGCCCAACACGTCACCCTAGCTAGTGTTCAACAAGCCTGTTGGATGATCTCATTATCAGTACATTCTCATGACAGGAGTACTTCTCTGTTTACAATTTAGTTGAGTGCTGACTTAGTAACTATAAAACGTAAGAACATAATGAAAAAATCTGCAATACACAACTGGAGTTTTTGTAAGAGCAGACAGAAAATCTCCAGCAAAGGGAAGAGTTAACCTGTTGGGTTTTTCTTTATATCAAAACAGGTTTGTGCCATTCTGCTAACAGAAAACAGCATTTCATAAAAGGGATTAATTTTATAATTGGGCTTTATGAGTCTTGCTTCCTGCAACTTCTCAGATTTACCTGCATGTCAAAAAAAATTAGATATGCTTTTCACATAATATTGGCTTTTCAAATTATATTTAATATACATACTCTAAGCCTGCAGAGACGTCATCATCTGACGGGGTGGTTTCATCTTCTGACTGGTCACTGAGCAGGTCACAGGTGTGAAGGGAGGCTGAGTCTGCCACCTCCAGCACGGGGGCGATGCTGGGCCGCCTGTCCCTGCCCGCGTCGGGTGGCAGAGCCAGCGTGGCACCGCTGGCAGAGCGGCACCCTGTGTCCTGCAGATCGATGGCCACCGTCCCTGGGGCAGCGGGAGAACAGGGGCTCAGTATGGGTGCCAGAACACTACAGTGAGATTCCCGCATTTGGAGGGGATTACCTGACTACACTGCCAAAGACTGAAAGCAATACTATAGTGATTGTGTTTATTACACTGAAGTATAACAAATATTCAAACTACACTCGAGGAAAGTAGCACTTTTTCTGACCATTAATATATATCTTCTTGTTAACTACCTTTTAAAAATCATACCTTATGTAAGAATCCATACTATACCCATGAACAACCTGAAGATTTTACTAAAGGTATTTTTTAGTTAAAGGAGCTTATGAAAACTTATTACAAATGACTTGTTACAAATGCCAAAGAAGTACTCGTGTGCTTTTACCAATTGTTTTGCTTTGCATACACTTTATTATTACTTTTTTATACAACAGCCTTAAGCAGTTTAATGCCATATTGTCAAGTAAAAGATATCCAAATTCCATTTGTTATTTTGTATCATTGTGGAGTTTTTTAAATATGAGGTTAGGTGTTTAATACTTTAATATTTTTTTCTTTCTTTACATTATAATTTCTTAAAATTTTAGGAATACACTTTAAAAGGTACTAATGTTCTATTCATTGAATATGTTGTGAGGGGTTTTTAGTTTTACTTACCCATGCTGGCTATTATACTGTGTACTGGTAACCTAGAAGCTCCATGGTAAGATAATTTGGATTCATGGTTTTTTCTATGCTTTTCTTGCTTCTTAAAAGCAGAATTCTCTTCTTTGGTGATATTTATATAAAAGCATATATCTGTAGAACTCATGATATATCGAGGACCTGGATTCAGCAAAATGTTTTTGTTATCTTCCTTTCTAACACCAATCAGACAGACTCCAAACCTTAATTAGAAAAGGAAAGGCATGGTTCATTTTGCACAGTCCTGCATATACCAGAATTTCCATTGTCAAAAATGAACCTCGGGTATATTTTTATATTTTGCACATTATGAACATTTGAAGATTTTTGGATGGACAAGTATGTTTGAAAAATTTTGTCTGCTAAACAGGCCACTTCTGATCAAGCAGTTTTTATGAGCTCATGAATTCCTATGCAGTTGAATCGAGTGGTTTTCTTAACCCTGATAATATTCTTCTAATGTTGTTCTAGTTGATTTTTTTTCTATCAGATGAATAGTCCCTTCTGGGAAAATATTAGTAGAAAAATGGATATGTAATATGAAAAAGTATTAATCATGTTAAATTGTTCTATTATTCATAAGTAATGGAAGCCATTTTCATAATTCATTCCTGCAATTCACTCCTAGAAATGTATTTTATTAGTGATAGAAAATAAGGAATTACAGCAAAAAACCCTAATCCTTCTCTCATTCATTAAGTACAAGAATAAACTCAGAATTCAGGGTTTGATAAATGTTCATTTTGTTAAATATATGCAAACATAGACACTTTGTGTTTATTTCATATGTTCACCTCATAGAGCAGCATCAAATAACTGATGCATCATCTGGAACTTAAAGAAGATATGTTATCATCTAACAGAACAAAATACGGGTTTACTTTTGAACAATCACCATAATGTACCTTTAAATTGAACATTTTGCATAAAATGATTATGCTACAAAGGAAGCCAGATTTCTAGCTGAGTCCTAATATAATAAAACCCCCACACCATCCCACCCATTCTTTTCTAGTTTTGGACATGGAAAAGGACTGGTGTTCTTGTAAAGCCTCTCTAGGGTACATTTTTTTCTAGTTGTCCAGCTTATCCTATATATCCTTTATATTCTACTCTCTCAGACTGAGAAGACCTGTACAGAATGAGCATGAGCTTTAACTTTACCAACTCTAAGTTACAGAAATATATTCCTATTAGTGGCCACATATTTAAACTCAGTAACAGAGTAATGTGCCTTTGAGTGCAGAGCTACGTTGAAGACACAACAAGTAATTATTTGTTTGAGCTTTTTAACTGTTTATAGAGAAATAAACATACTTTTTATGTGCGTGGAAGGAAGCATATGTGAAGCTCTTCCCCTCATATTCAGCGAAAAAAGTACTTTCTTCCAGGTTAATATGATACACTTCATTACCAGAGCATCTGCCATACATTTTCTGCCATTGTTCTGGTGATTGCTGACACTCCCTGAAACATGTAGAGATAAACAGAATAAATTTAAAACTTAATGTAAAATTCTTATTAATCAGAACAGCATTTCATAGCAATAGAAACTACAAATGACTATTAGAAAGGTCCCATTGGCTGATATGAAAGAAATATTTGAGATCAAAGCTTGGTAATACTCTTAAGTACAGAGATTATTTTAATGAATTAAAGAGCATTTGCCGCTAAGTAGTAGGCAGATAAGATTATGTACTTTAATATCAGGGGAGAGATGACTGAATTACTTTAAATTCACACCATATTAAGTAGATTCATTGCAATTTAAAGATAAAGGTAAAACCACCAGCATGCTCATTCTATTCATAAAGACAGGTTCTTCAGATGCTTTGTGGCAGACTGGCTGGTTCCTGTTTGAAGTAGGTAAAGAATCGTTAATAATAACTTACACAGGAAAGAGTCATTTGTCCTTGTTCACTTTATCTGTAAGAAAGGTTTTTCTGCATTTGCTTATCAGTTATCTTTACCTTATAGGCATTTTTGGTTATTGTGTCTTGTATACTATTACAAGTATACCTCTTTTTTTCTCTAGTGCAAGAAAATAATCATTCTTTACTCTATACAGCTAATGTTCTTTATCCAAATGGACCGTTCAGTGGAAATGTTCCAAACCTCAGCTAACAACAAAACTTGTAGCCCTGGGGCTTCTGAGAACTTTTTCATTAAGTTTCAAGTGGAAAAAAGGGTTCTGCCTGCATGAATTTTACTGGATATAATGGATACATATAGAGACACACATAAGTGCAGAGAGGTCAGAACTGACAAATGTGTTTTGCCAGTTGGAGTGAAGATCTCAAGATATTGGGACATGCTCCTTTGCACTTATTTATATGTTTTCAATATCTTATCACAATTTCTGTTCCTCTTCAATTTACCATGTTTCTCCAACCTCAGCATGAAAACATTGTGTTTCAAGATGGAAGTAAGTAAACCATTTTTATTGCAATAGTATTAACAAACAGTGCACTACGTGTAAAATAGCAGAACTAGAAATGTCATTACAGAAAATTTTTCCATATTTGACTTTTCCCCCTAAAATAAAATGTTCACCTGTTTAAAGTCTGCTTGGTTCCAGTTAGTTGTCTAAAAGCTTCCCATGGAGCTGTTCTGTAAAGATCACATTAAGTTCAAGTCAGTCTATATTTTCTATCACAATACAAACCCTAATAAAGTCCTATTACCAGATTAGATAGTTATATTACATTTAAAGATAAATGTTAACATTATAAATTAAGATCAATAATAAGATTATAAATAAGATTCAGTATAGAATTTTGGTGTCTTACAGACTGAGGTTTTGAATTCCATAAACAGCTGAGAATACAATGGGATTATTTACATCTAGTTGGTTTAAACTGAAAAGTATCATTCAAGTCCAAACCCTGTACACATAAACAGCAGCAGACCTCCCCTAATGTTAATACCAATTTGATCTGGACAAAGTTGCTTAGAAAATAAATGCTTTTCACAGTCTTCTCACATATTAATATCAGAAGATAAGGTGTTTTAATTTATATACACGGGTTTGTTTACTGTTTATTGTATTAGGAATAATAATTAGGAATATTATATATAATAGAGAATAATAGTTTTTCCATTGTTCTGCTGCTATGTAGTCCCTTCAACTTCCAGTAACTTTCCAGTGTACTGATCTTCATGGTTATCAGAAATGAGCTTGTATGTCTTAGTAAATGTAGGAAATAGATTTCCCATGGAATAGGTAGAACTTCATTTGTAAGAATACATCAGACAGTTGGGACAATGTTTTCTTAATTACCTGTCAATTAAGTATTTAATTCTATGAAAATGTAAGTCACTCTGGTTAAGATCATAATAATACTAAAGTGAGTAACAAATGCTAAGAACAAAGAGTTTGAGAGTGCTCATATTTTCCCTTAATGAATGACTTTTCACCAGGGAAATTACAAAAAACAAAAAATGTTCTTGCCACTTTCTTAATAATCTCCTCTGGTTACATGGACCTAAAACACTGTAAAAAGAAGAGCCCCACTCCTTGTGGAATGGAAAGGCACAGATAGTCATTTGGTTTTCTGTGATACAACTTGAACAAACATTCCAATCAGTCTACTGAAGTGACTAAACTTGTGAGTCAACAGACATGGGGCTTCTGTGAATGGAAAACTGAACTAATTAATAAGAAAATCCTCCCAAGGACTTTAAATAGACTTTAGAAAGATTACTCAAGGTTGGAAGCAGTTGATTCATTGAAGTGTCCTCATAATCCAAGTCTGTTACTTTTATATAAGGAAGTCAGTACTGACAGGGTTTAAAACTGAAGCCCTACACAAAGTTTAATGCAGGTGCTAGTAATAACCAGGATAATAAAAGAATGATTAAACAGGAACCAATGTAAAGGAAAGCAGTTCACTGTTAACACCAGAAGTCTATTTAACAAATGTTCTTTAGATCTTTTAGATCTAATTTAGTATTTAGTTTGGCTATAATTACATGTATAGTAGCTTTTTGTAGTCTAAATAATCCATTTTCACTTAATCTTTTTACTTGTACTTAGCCAAATACCAATGCTTATCTGACTTCATCTTTCATACACATAAATAAAGGTAATTTAACCTGTTTTAACAATTAGCAGTTAACTATTCTTCAACAACAAAAAACATCTAGAAAAGCCCACAGCTCCCTCCCTCTCCCAAATTATACATTAGTCAAATCCAAAGCAGTTTTATGTCTGCAGTACAATGACAACCTGCCATTATTTTGGAGCCTGTCTGAGAATAAATGCTCTGAACGGTGCTGACTAAAGGAGAACAATTATAACTACACATTTTCAGTTTTTTGGTATTTCCATATAAATAAAGGTGAGCTTGTCTGTTTCTGTATTCTTACAGAAGGATTCAAATTATTGCTACAACTACTTGTGCAAAAACTTTTTTTTGCTCCTGGTTCATAATGACCAGAATAGAAATTAGTTACTTTCATAACGCTGATTACACCAATTAATTCTGATTGCAAAATAAATATTTAGTACTTTTAAATTCTATAATAGTTACTTTGCGTTATAGTTGGGAATCTGTCCCTTTCATATGTCTGGTTTTGTACTGCTGGAAAATTCTCTGATGCCTGTTAGGAATACTGCTGTTTTATGTGCTTGTAATATGAAATAACTAAAAAGTTCTGTATTCTGTGAATGCCAGATAATGAAAGGTAGGCAGAAGAATTTATTTCACCATGGTGCTCAGGAGGTATGGAAACAGTATTTTGTTGTCTTCTTATTAAGAGACCTTAGTACCGACAGTGCCATTAAAATATTGATAGTTGTTGCTCTTGGTAGTAAAGTTCTAGCAATAATTTCTGTTTTCCCCATTTAGGGCATAGGGCAATACTACAAATGCCCTGTAGAGGGTTAAAGAACTTTGCTAGTGGGTCCATGGTTACTTGGAAAAAAGTCAATATTTTTACTAGACTTGTGTAGTGTATATGCAGCTATTCCATTAATTACAAGTATCTTAGCATTCCAAGAGTATAGGATATCAGAGATATATCAGATGTGGTAACGTTATTTTAGCAAATACAGAGAAGTACTACTGGGACCATGCAGTCTGTAGAGACACCATAATTCTGTACCACACCTTCTAGCAGTGTGGTTATGTTAAAAACCATGTGTATTTGTTTGCTTCTTAATGTACAGGCACTGAATAATAATATATGTTATCAGTTTGAACTCAATGAAACAGACCTTCAAATTAACATATTGAAATAGGTATTCTTGGCTCTTGGTGGTGTTCTTAAGTAGAACTTTGTGATAGATCCACAATTCAATCTACTAAACTGGAAATACAATTTTTTCATGTGTTATATTGTAGAAGTTGCAGAACAGCATGCAACAAACTTAAATATTGGGGGGTGTTCTCTTTGCTGTTATAATGTCTTGAGGAAAACATCTTGCTGCTCTTATTGTGCAGAAAGTTCCTTTTTCTTTTTTAAAATTGCAGTTGTCTGGGCATTTAGGGTAAGCTGTTTTCCTAAGAATGTCAGCTATGACTTTTACAAGGTATTTGGGGTTTTATGGTAGGAGAATATACTTACTGTCCCCTAGATGTATGGACCAGCAGTGTGATTAATGTAGAAGTAGCTGGGCATATACAATTTAGAGCAAGCATAGCATATTTAAATTCCTCTTCACACACAACATGATCTGTAGAAAAAAAGATGTAAGTTGTTTCACAAAAATACTTTAAATTGAACAGATCTATCACTTCCTTGTCTAGAAAAACAGTGAAGATGGATCCATTTGCTTCAAGATCTTCATCTTCCACTTGAACCTTGGAAATGAGCTGCGTATGATTTGCCCCATTTATGATCTCACATTGCCTGTGTGGAGTTAGGTTTGCATCCAGGGCATGCTGTCTGTCCTGGACTGACACACAAAGAGGATGCAGTGGCTCTGTGAATCCAACTTCCCCTCTCCTGTGATATGAGTTGTAGGAGTAAGCCACAAAGCATAGTCTGGTTTGCATCTTTTGCACCTTCTTCACTTAAACTGCCAAATCTTCTGCACGTGCTTTCAGTATCATATAAATTACTTATTCAACTTGAATGGCCAGTTTAAAATTCAGATCACAGTTAAATCCTTTCAAGTGCTTGGTGATGGAATGAAAAGGAAATAGAAATTATTCTTCAATGTCATTCACATGTACCTGTGACAGTACTGAAATGACTGTAAGAAGGGACAAGCACAAAACCTGTAATGTAAACTTCTTGTCAATTAGAAACTTAAAGGTTTTGTAAAGTCATGAAGGCATTTATTGCATGCTAAGTCAATTTTTCCTCTGAATTTAGTGTTTGATTCAGTCTCTGTTCTTTGAATGGGCACAGAATTTGCTTCTGATTATAGAGAGAATATTACAAGTAGTACAGCTGATGATCAAAACATAAGCCATATGAAAACCGCTGAGTAAAAGTAGGCAAATAACCTCCCACCTAGATCTGAGCTGTCTACAATATGGCTGCTTCCAGTTTCACTAATGTTTCATTGGAATTGTTGCAACCACTTTGCCTTTCTAATCTATTTTCTAGACAGAATATATGGTATAGCTATGCCACTTACTGAAAATAAAAGTGAAGGCATACTTTGTGTGCCTTCTTTGCTCCCTATCTTTTTGAAATATCAAGAAGGTTTTCAGTAACAGAATCATTGACTTCTGAAAGGAGAAATTAATTCTCTCATTTTCTGAAGATCAAGGCCTATTTAAATGTCATAGGGAAAGGATGAATTTAGTTATATAAAGACACTGTCAAATATAGAACAAAATAAGATTTTTCCTCCTGTAAATATATTTCAGCTATAGCAATTAAATATTTCCTGCAGAAAATATTTCAGATAGAAATATGGTCTTTTAGTTGACCATATGCCATTAATAAATCTATTTGAATTTCAAACCAATGATTTTGAGAGAGTAGAGCAGAGCATAATCTAGTGGTTGGATGGAATATCTGCATTCCACTACCATTAGTCAGATGGCAAATATTTATGAAAGTGAATACCAACTTTCTCATATTGAAGGAGTGAGAATTCTACGTATTTTTTAATTTGTATAGGATTTTTGCTAAATAACTTCCCCTTATTTTTGTTTGGAATTATTTTTTATATTATACCTAATAATTTTGAAAATATAAGTAAGAAAATGCACAAGAAATTTATTTCATTATCTATTATTTCAGATCTTTTACTTGAACCAAATTGTACATGCTGACTTAATTTATATAACTAAAAATTAATACATAATGGATGCACAATGTGAATGAAAAGTATAACTTGGACTTAAATCCTCTGTATGTTCTATACTTTCTAACATATGTGGTGGTCTTTTCGGACAGATTTCATGTAATGTATTATGTTAACAAAGAATAGAGCAGGGACTGCTGTCCTACAACAGCCACCCTAAACTCAGATGTGTAGGGGATCCACATTGTGCTGCCAAGGGGTTTTCCATTGGGAGCCATGGAGCTGGGACTTGTAGGGCTATTTCTGCACCTCGTGTAGACATTAACCTTGACTTAGCTAATTCTGCCCTTCATGACTTGTCATGTGCCTGTAAAATATGTATATGAAAATAACACCCTACTGATTTCAGGAGTGTTTTGACACTTTCGAGTTACCAGAGGTACTTTGACAACACCAGGTGAAAGCTGCTCCTGTGATTGAATGGGCACTACTAGAAATACTGCAGCCATTTGAAACCTGAAGAGAGGTATTGTGAGTTTCTCCTCTTGGCTGCAGTGAAGTTCTTGTACAAGCCACCGATCAGGTAAACTTTGCTTACTTCTCCACTTAACTGACAGATTATAGATTGCCTATGGTGTTACACTGTTTTATATGTAGGCTCAGGACGCTTACTGTGGAACTGTGGTGAGGATTATTCAGAACTTTATCTGCTGCTTTGTCTTCTAAAGTGAGTGGAGAGGAAACTGGGTGACAGATTTCCCACTCCTCAGGTCTGGGACATCAGTCAGGTCGTCTCACAGCATATGCTGGAATCGGCAAATTGCTCATTTAGTGTGACAAGTGAAGCAGCTGAGGAAAACTGCTGTTTATCTTGGAGTGAATATTAAATATGTCAGATCAGTTTACCAAAAAGAAATATTTTGATAACATTTATACTAATGAAATATTCCATTTAGAATTTCCAGAAGCTGTAGTTTCTGTTGAAAATATATTTTGACAGAAATTTTGTTGCTAAGTCTGTCTCAAATAAATGTAGTAATGCAGTGTGGTGAGTTATGGTTCTGTAATGTTATTGACCATAAAACAGATTCAAAATACTGATTTATGACTGCAGCAGCAGCCATGTGTAAGCATGTCCTAGACGTGGCACAATTATTCTGAGAAACCTTATTTTTGTCAATTTGATAAGTTAACATGACCACTACCAGACCAGTTAGAGAAAAATGTCCATCCATTACCTGCAGACTATTTTTATCTGTAATTGGATAGATTAATCATCAGATGAATTCAATATCCATTTGGGTGAATCTGGACTATGTTCCTTTCAAATAAACGATGAAGGGTTTAACGTCAGACTTCAACAATCTGTGCTAATTCATTGGTGCATTTTGAATAAATAGAGGATGTGAAAATGTATCCCCATTTCCTGGAATTGTAATTACACATAATATCCAAGTTAAAGGTAATTAATTTATTTTCTAGCATATATATATATATATATATATATATATATAAAAGATTTATGTTCAACTCAGAAAATATACAAGTTAGTCCAGTCTCTGAATTGCATATATTGCTCGTCAGAGGACAATCTTCATTTCCTACTTGTGCTGAAATGCAAGGCCAGACTGTAAGAAGGTAACATGGCCTTTTACAGCCCCGCGTATTTGAAGGAAAAGTAGGAAGATTAAGAAAACCATGTGTTACTGGCAGTAAAGGAAAACGTGCTATTACTGAAAGAAAACTTGGGCATGTCAAGGCATTTGTATATTGGAAATTACTGAAGAGAAATCAAAGAATTTCAGCTTAAGAGATAAGACAGTGTTTCCTTGCCCACCTGATAACTGTCATATTAGAGTGACTGGTATTTGTAGTGTTCATACCTTAGACTTGCAAAGAGGTTTGCTGGAGCAAACACTTATGCCAATGTATTAATAGAAGCATAAGTTATCATTTTAAACAAAGTAGTTAAAATCCACTGTAAAAAATAACAGAAGGTACAGAATGCAAGGATATGTGTTCAGCATCAGGTGAGAAGCTGGGAAACCTGCCTTTCTGAGACACGTGACCCTGGCCAGAGTAACCCCATTCTCTTGCTTTGATGACAGGAATGAGTTCTCGTGTTCTCATCAAAGACAGGATGAATGTATAAGTCTGCCTGTCTACTGGGTGTGAATAAATTACAACAATTATTTGCCTATATGCTGTTTCTGATGCCAAGGGCAGAAAATCTCCAGGATGCTATTCTTTGGGAAACTGCAGTCAGGGTCTAAATGTCAGGACTGTCTCATGTAAGCTAGGACTGGTCAACTTAATATAAGCTGCTGAGAAACTGGGCTTCCAGTGTTTTATAAATTTTCAATGCAGTTAAAAGTCAGACTTTAGTTAGGAAGACTTTCTGGAACTATTTGGTTGTATTTTCTCTTAATTCAGAAACTTTATTTTTGACAGTTATAGCCTCTAAAACTGTGTGTAAGGAAGAAAAAAAAATAAGAAGAAGAAATTCTATTACTGAATATTTCAGGTCCATAAAAATGCACAATATTATTTTGGGAAACCTCCAGAAGAAAGATGTCATTTTTATAAAGGAATATTAAATTTAAAAGAAGCTTTTGCATTAAGGTAGTAAAAAAGCAGTCTTGAATCCTAATAGGAAGAGCACTTAGAAAAATGTTCCGAATGGTTATGACAAATTTTATTTGTTAACACTTTGGACAGGTCTATCATCTGTAGCCCCACTGGATACATATTTCAGAATGAAGAACAGTTGGACCAGATTAATAAGCAAAGGAGAGTCCTCTTAGGAAAATGTATGCAAATAAATGTTATTCTCATGGCTCTGTAAGTGGCCTAACCACTTGCAGCAGGTAAGCATCTAGTGCTGCTGTTGAAGTTCAGTTGAAGGAAATATTACCAAAAGAGGTTTGGGAGTGTGTGATGTTTTTGTTTGTTTCTTTCTTTAAATATGGTCCAAATTCTCTGAGACTTAGAACAGATACGAAAAATTACCTCTGTTTTGCAAGTCTGGTTATATGTAAGTTCCTACAGGAACAAGCCATTACAAATAATGAAACTCTCTTAAAAACACAATTTGAAAAAACAAATTAACATAGTTACTGATAAAGAAAATGGTCATGGGTAGGGAGAAGAGATTATGTTTGTGTTGTGAGGTTTTAAAGGAGAGATGAAAAAGCACCATCATTCTTGGCACAGCATGAGCCTTATTCCCTGCTGTGCCATCTCATAGTTTGAGATTACACTTTTATAACTTCAGAACTGCTATTGATGTTTTTTTTTTCTTCTTTCTAACCTAGTGGTAAATTCAGTAGCTTTTAAAATTACAGCTTTAACTGTTGCTCTGGAACTGTTCTGCACTGGAATTTACTTTTTCATCACATTCTGGTATGATGGAGGAGACTAATACTTTTCCACAGAGTTGTTTTGTTTTTTGCATGAATCAGCAATCTTTTCTTCCTTAGAATATCTTTCAAGAAAATTGAATTTTCAAAATTAAGGTTGAAAAGGAAAACTTTTCTTCTACTTCAGAGAAATGTTTTTCCAAAATCAGTTCACCGTAAAAGTATTTGGTTTTGCACATAAGCATATTTTTGTACATACTTTTTGGATGAACAAGAGTATCTGTATATAGTTCTAATATAGACAGAGAAAGAGAGACCTACTTTCTATAGCATCTAGAAGAAAAGAGTCCAATGAGAAAATTTTTCTCCCCAGTTTTTTGTTGGACTAAATCTGGCCTTTTCTGAGTAAATCTTCTGATACATCCTTTAGTAACAGTATGTATTTTTAGACAGAAGTGATTTATAAGCATGGATATAGTAAACTGGAGACCTACCGGAATCTATAATTAAGGAGCAGCATTGTGTTATACATCAAATAATTATACTCTCTATATTATGCAACATAAGACTAATAATCTTTAAAAGTACTTAGAACTAAGTGTTTAATGTAAAACATTACATTTTACCATTGCTAGGATATATACAGTTATTTTCCAACAGTGCACTCTTAATCAGCCTCTAACCAGTAAATATGCCCAGGAATTCTCACTTTGCTTGTGTGTTCATGATACAAACTGCTAATTACTAACAAATGCTTCAGATTACCTTAATCTTACACTTACCTGCAAACTTGATGTGGAATTTATTCTCAGGTTTCAGTATCTGCACATACAAAGGACAATTTGGAGCAAAGTCTTTAACTGCCCATGCTCTTAAAATGGTTTGATGATCCTAGAATAAAGAGTATGAGGTGATGACAATGAAACACAAATAATCTTGCCACATCAGAAAAAGAATCTATTATCAGACTGACTCCACTGAAAAAAAACTCATTTTAACACTATATAATACCAGCTGTTGTGGATGTTTATTTACATGTTCTATAAGTAATATTATTTATCATGTGTATTACATAAATACATATACACATATATAACTATCCAGTAATTCTTCAGACATGGAGAAGGCTGAGGCACTCTGTTCTTTCAGACGTCTGCTTTGAGGTATGCTCAAGCAGGAGGAGAATCACCAGCAGTGGATGATCTTGACAGGGATTTGCTTCAGAGAACTCAACCCATATGAGGCCACAAGGTCAGATGGTACAGAGAGAACAGAGCAATGTTCTTGTACAGTTTCTTATCCTTGAAAGGTTGTGGAGACTAGAGAAGTTCTCCAACACCACCAGAAAAATCTATGTTCTCTCCTCTATGTGCAGACATTACAGTCTGGAAGAGTGCAAAACTATAAGGATAAAATGCAGGTTGGATGACTGGAGTCTTAGGGCATGAACTCCACCTAAAGACATGGGCAAATGGAGTGTCCCAGGGATCTGTACTGGAATGTGTTCTGCTATACATCTTTGTCCATGACCTGCAGGAGGGGAAAGAGTGCATGCTCAGCAGATTTGCAAACAGTACCAAACTGGAAGGAACAGTCAAAGCCCTTGAGAGCGGAACTGTCATTCCGCTGGAGCAAGACAAGGTGGAGGAATGGGGGGACAGGAACCTCATGGAATTCCACATGAGCACAAGCACAGTCCTGTCGCTGGGACTGAGTAACCACCTGCACTGGCACAGGCTGGGCTGACTGGCAGCAGCAGCTCTGCTAGCAAAGACCTGCGGGTCCCTGCAGAGAGTGAGCTGAGCGTGGGCTGGCAGCATCCTGGGCTGTTTGAACAGAAGCACAGCGAGTAGGTAGAGAGCAGTGATTAAACCTCTCTACTCAGCACAAGTTAAGACTGATTCTACACATTACATCCAGTTTGCAGGCCCTTGATACAGCAGTATAAGCTGGATTGAGTTCAACAGAGAATCACCATGTCAGGGGCAGAAGCAGAGACCCTGTGAGGGAAGGGAGCCTGTTCAGCCTGCAGAAGACATGGTTTCAGGGGGACCAAACAGCAACCTCTGTTATCTGTGGGATGGTTACTGGGCACATGGAGCCAGGCTCTGCACAATGATGCATGGCTGGAAGACAAGCCACAATGGAAAGAACACAACAGTTGGAAGACAAGACAAAATGGCTGTAAGCTGAAAAGAAAGATTCAGGGTGGACATTAGGAAAATCCTATTTCCCATCAATACAGACAATGCAGTTCCTGCTATGCTATCTGCGCCCTTGGAGACTTCCACACGAACCTAAAAAAAGCCCTGAGCAAAATGGTCTGCATTCATAAGTGACTGACAGACTAGAGACCTCCTCCTCTTCTTTCTAACCTTTGTTATCCTATGATCCTAGTATAATATAGTCTATTTGTTAGAATGCAGAATAAAGAGCTTTTTCTAGAAGTCTTGCCAAATAAGGTACTTTGACCTCTCCTATCTTTCTGCAAGTGTTAAGGATTGCATCATTCAGAATGGGGCAGCATTTGGATGTGGAAGAATTGTGTGAAAACTTAGATGGCAGTGATGAGTCATGTCTAATTAATCAAGAATAATGTAACAGAGATGTCTGTCCAAAGAGACTCAAAAGTGAAAAAAACATACATGAGGACATAAGGAACTAAGAGTTTGAAATTGTGGATGACTCTAAAAAATGTCAGCTTAATTAAAAGCAGATCTACATTTTTGTGCAACTAAAACATTTGCTCAACATACGTAAAAACTTTACCAGCAACTGACCAAAGATTCCAAGAGATTTCTCAGTCTGGTATCTTTTGTCTTTATTACCACATGACAAGAATGAATACTGCTATCCCAGAAAGTAATCTTCATACATTCATATTTTGAATTTGGGGCAAGAAGAATAATTTCAGTGTATCAGCCAGCAGTTTTTATTTATTTGAAAGGCAAAAAGGAATATTTGAGACCTGCATCTAGGAAGAAATACTTGGATTGAAACGCCTTGCCAAGTCATGAAATTGGTGGTATTAAAATACAAAGAATGATTCATTATGTTTGCAGTATCAGCAATAAGAAAAGCTTTCAGACTCATGAACACAAGGGAAAATCTCTGCCTGGAACAGGGCGTAACTGACATTTTCAAACCATAATATTTTAATGTCAGTTGAGATGTTAGCAAGTACCTTTTCCACTAGAAATACTACAATGGAGTCAAAAGAGCAAGACCTTTTGAGAATGGCAAAATACATTATTTCACATTTTTCTTATTAACAGTTTCATAGATGTAGGATTGCTGTGCCCATTTGGGAGAGTCCAGAACTTGAATGTAACCTGCTGCAGGTTTTCCTTGTATGAAGTATCTTTTTTTTAATTTTCCTTAGGATTTTTCTATTGTTTGTTTTGGTTTGTTTGTAATTAGGATCTTTTGCTTGTTTGTCTTAAGGTAATGAATGCCTACAAACCTCAGAAGTAGCAAATGGCTGGGTAATGTGATAGATGGCAGTCAGGCAGATATATTAAGGAGTAGTATGAGGTTGGGAGAGGATTAGGGTATAGATTCAAAAATCACATGTTGGTGAAGATGTTACTTAATCTTCTTATGCAAAAGGAAAACAGTCACTTGTAGTGATGGTGTGGCTTAATTGCACAGGGTTTGCTATTACCAGTTTCCTCCCTTTCTTTCCATAGTAATCATTCAGACCACACTGGCTTATAAAAGAGGCAAGAAAAGGCTGTTTTCTGTATACCACATGCCTAGAAATATAATTATTTCTGTGTTAGAGCTTTTCTTGGATTTTTTAAATTATTATTTTGTCTAGAAAGCTTGGGTTTATCAGAATGTGCAATAGTTAAATATAAGAATGAAGATTGCTTTATAAAATTATTGAAATTTTATTGTAAACCCAAACAAAGACCCATAGAAGTGAGTAGCATAAAACTAAAAATTTGAGTCTCAACGTCATTTTTTTTATATATAATTGTATATAAAAGGGAAAGACTTTGAAATTAAAATCTCTTGATGATTATTTGGCACATTTGCAGTTTTAACACTCCAAAATATGCCTTGCTTTCCATTTGCTAACTCTTCTTTGAAGCTTCAGTCTATAAACTTGTGATTTGTATAAAATGGATACTTAAAAGGCCTTTTCAGCTTCGTAAGATCAACTCAGTTATGTGCTGTTAATCTAATAACTTTGCATTATTGCTTCTTTTTTTTCTATTTTCACTTGGTATATGCAGGTGTTTGTGTACAAAAGCTGGTTATTTGGGTTTCCAAGGGTTTTTTGCCCAGTTAGCCTCCAAAATTCCACTCTGAAGAAGTACTCTAGGATAGACAAAAATACAGGCAGGTACTTCAAGAGATTTCTTAGATTGAGTCTCTTCGTATTGGTGATACCACTGATATGAATGGTGATTAATATAAAAGTGATATTTAAGTTTATATGTGAAAAGCTGTAAGTTTTAAAGTGGGTGTAAGAGGAATTTAAATCATCAGAACACAAGGAAGTACATTTAATATGTATTTTAAAATAGTTCTGTTAATCTTTTTCATGCCACAGATGACTTGATACATTAGTATATCCTCCTATGTTTGCTTCCATATTGTGATGCTATTAAGGCAGGGCAACTTAGATTCCCAATACAGCAGTGTCACACAATTTGATTAATGGAAGGGAAAAAAAAAGGTGCCAGCTTGAACTGGACCATCTTTATATTTTCAGGAAGCACCAGAAGAAAGCTCTCAGCTGTAGAAATGTTGTGATGAAAACTTACTGGCTAATGAAATAGCAAGCAATGAACAGCCAGCGGTACCCATGGCACTTGCGCAGATCCTCTGCTTGAGGACTGTAGCTGGGAAGAAAAACCCCTCATGGACTTTGAAACATCACTTGAGTAACAGCTGTTCTGGTCAGGAATCTCCTCTTTTTATTTTGACAGCTGTCAGATGCAGAAGAGTAACCAAGACTCTCTTAAACACTTTGTCAGCTTCACAATAACAGGGTGGAAAATCAGTTGTAGTTATAAAGGTTGATAATGGGATGGCAACTGAACTTCCTTCAGCCCAGTGACAAGCCTTGTGTACTACATGACTAAAGTTGTTAGTAATGACCGGAGCTGGAACAATGTAGGAAATCAAATCCACTTCATTTCAAAGCTCTAGGGGGCAGTAAAATAAAACTGACTAAATAAAAAATTGTCCTGTTTTCTACTTGCATTTTAAATAATTGCATGCCCTGGGAAAAGGTAATCTGACAAAAAAAAAAAACAAACAACAAGACAGAGGTGACACCTTGTTTAAAACCTTCAGATCACACCCTCAGAATATCACTGCTAGAGCTGAGATACTGCACCATTATGACCAGCCAGCCAGCCCTCAAACATGGCAGTCCGTCCCAGAGGAAGGTGACAGGATCATGTCTTTGGTAAAATATACCTGTTTGTATGCTCCAGATGCAAAGATAAATGAGATTTGATACTAGTCTGTACTGGCAGCTGAAATGCGCCAGGGAGAATTTTGGTGTTTCACAGGACATGGTCGCTGAGGTCAGGAAGGCTGTGGAGAGAGATGGAGCTGGCCATGACTCCAAAGCCAAAACTACACAGTGCTGGCCAGAATGGAAGGAAGCTCCATGAGCTCCACAGAGAGTTGCCTGTCTGCCCTACAGGACACTTCAGCAGAGCTGAAAATTGTCTTTGCATAAATTCTGGAGCAGTTATGAGCAGAGATGAACAGCTTACCTGTTGGTGCAGCTGTCCTTAATGCTGCATAAACCTACCAAGTGCAGTGTAAATCACATGCTCTGCCTTTATGGGACTTCTCGTTTTTAATCACTGTGCAACTGTTATGTGTTGTGAAATGAGATGATGTAGCCAATTTATTCTGAACTCACGGCTAATTTAAGCAAGAGAATTTGGCTTTTTTGATATTTTTCAGTCTCTCAGAAGTTACCAGTATTTTCCCAGGTATATGCAAGAACTCTTGCTTGTTCTATCCTTAAGTACGTAGACTCCACTGGCCCTTACAAACACTATGTCTGCCTTGCTTGACCACTCCAGGATTCCTTGCTGCCAATACACTGGCTTTCACTACTGTATTTTCAGGAGTCTATTGCTGATGAATCAAATGCAAAGCTCTTAGCTCAGTAAGTTTTAATGTTACAGTAGGAGCACAGATTTATTTCTCAGTGGCTTTCTGCAAGTGATGGGACCAGAACAGGATCTTCAGCTTTGAGGAAAACATGCTTTTGCAGTATGCTGATAGCCTACAAAAATAAATTATGTTTGATGACATTTGTTCCTGGGGGCTCATTTGTCTAACAGGGAAATACCCTTTCTTCTTACTAGCTGCAGTTTATGTTGCTTTTGTTATTCTCCCTTACCTGATACACTGTATGTGTAGGTATGAAAACAACTAAGATCTGATAGCAGATCAAGTAGTTGTAACTAGTGGTACACAATATATTAAGAAATACTACACATATTACTAGACTACTAAGAAATACTTGACATATAATGCAAAGCCCTTGTTTCCCATGTGTTAGAAAAATAATTGCTACTTCTTATAATGTAGCAGCAAAACAGTAGTTTTAATTGAGTTTGCTTAAAACGTAATTCAGTCTTGTTAGGCAATTTTTTAAGCGTCTTTGGGAATACTCCGACTTATTCTGATCTTCCTTTGGAGTTTGAGATTGAACCAAATAGAGGCAAGGATGCAATAATTTAGTGTGTAGCTCGTGGTGAAGAATTTAAGGTTATGTTCATAAATCCTTCCTCAGTGGACTTTTTTCCTTGGTATTTGTGATCAGTAATT
Organism: Hafferia zeledoni; assembly: GCA_035583235.1. Classification (NCBI taxonomy): domain Eukaryota; kingdom Metazoa; phylum Chordata; class Aves; order Passeriformes; family Thamnophilidae; genus Hafferia; species Hafferia zeledoni. Next base: position 22,506,359 of record JAWWEV010000004.1, on the reverse strand, counting down.
AATTTCATTAGCTGGAAGGGATCCAGTTCATGTTAAAATAGTTTTATTCTTTTGCCACAGATACACTGAATAGAGGTTTGTATTAGCAGTCTTGCTTTTCAGACAGTAGCTTAACTGCAAATAACTAGAAGCATGGGTAAAACTGTAGAAACTGATTTAAAGAGTCTTGCCATTTGCATTTTTAAAATCAGCCAATATGAAACATGGTCAAGTACTCTCAGGCATATTGGCTATTTGGTATTAGTCACAAATGAATTCATAAGTTGAATTCAATCTTCACTTTGTTTGTGATGCAGTTTCAATACCGACAAATTCTCAATTTATCTACAAAGTACTATGATAGTGCTTATATGCTGTTCTGCTATTGTTCCATAAAAAAAGAACTGATAAAAATTTACTTTATGCAGCATGAAAATTGTTTTTTTAAATTCTGTAAGAATGTATGAATTTTTACTGTTTTTTTAAAAAAATCAGTGTATAACTAAAATGTGTTGTAAAAGCATAACTTCTTTAGTAAGCAGATCATGTAATTTAGTATCTAAAAGAGCAGAAGTAGATATGTTCTGTGAAATGAGCCATTAAAATCAAGTTTCCTAAATTTGTGAAATCCTGGCCTTATAGAATCCAGTAAAAATACTTTCATTATCTTATCTGAAACAAGAAGTTCATCCCACATGCAAAATCTGTGCATAAATCAGCTAATTTAATGTTCTGTTCACAGACAGAGTCCCTGAGAGGGATCGGGGCAGTGACAGTGTAACGTGCACATTCAGCCCTGGTTGTTTCTCCAGACTTACAGCTGCTGTCCTGTCCACCTCACAGCGGCTGCTCAGAATGAAACAAGCCTCAGCATCGTCCATCCTACAAAAGAGGAGACAAGCCTGTTACAGTCCAACAAGGTACTTATGTGGACTTGTGTTTCACACTTCATAGTCTTGCACAGAAAAACAGAACACAGAGAAGGTTCAGTCTCTCTGTTCTCATTTCTTTCCTTGGTGCCAGTAGAAGCTGTGCCAAAGTAATAAAAGCAAATTGGCCTCAAATACACTTAATTTGCATTATCTACCGTGAGTATAAAAG
>JAWWEV010000004.1:22437396-22505179 GCA_035583235.1 Hafferia zeledoni | reverse complement strand
AGTTGGGTAGATGTACAAGAGTAATGTGTTTGGGATAAATAACAAATATTTCTGTGAATGTATGCATTAAATGAACTATTTTCAGTTCATGGTGTCTTTGATTAGGAAGAAATCATGGGAGCTGTATGAGTAATTTCAGCTAAATATGGGAGCAGTATTGGGAAGACAGAGTCTTTACCAAAGTTGTAGGAAATTAGATGAGATTTTGATGAGAGCTAATGAGGTAACTAGCATAAGAGTATATATAGATGATTTCATAAGGAAATGTGAACATATTCACCTTTTTCCCCAATGTTTTTTGTAAATTCTTAAATCGCTTCAGTCACATACGACAAGGATAATAACCTGACACTGACATCTATGAATGTCATTAATTTAGACAACAGAAGCACTAATGACATCTGTGTTAAAACCATTTATTAGAACCCAGAGTATGAGAGAAGTGTTATTAATGTACTAACAACTAAAAAAGCTTTGTCAATTATACCATTTTTATGTGCCAGAAAACTGACTCTGAGACAAGAAAACCTACTAGTTCTGTTGCTTAGGGATGGCAGAAATTAAAGGGATTTTATATATTGAAGAGAAATTTGTGAATGGAAAAAGTATAAGCTAAAGAAAAGGAATGGACATGGTTCACTAAAGAAAGTGGAAGGAGAGAAAAATATTTGAGGTCATGACAATACCGGAGAAAGCTGAAGTGTAAAGAAACATGTTAGTGTTATTCACTGCTTAGTGCATGGAGAAAGAGCTGTTTTAATCAGTTGTTGTGTTGTTTCAGGGGTTAAAGTAGCTGTAAAGTTTCCAGTCACAATGATGAACAGTGTTGCACCTCATGAGAGAGTTTATTCAATTTTTTTGTTAAAGCTGTGCACATAAATACTGTTGAAAGACCACCAAGAATTTGCAAAGTCATGCCCTCAAAGGCAGGAAGAAAGAATGAGTATCATTTTTGTGAAGTCAAATTGTGTACTAGGGCATACAGAGAAAAATAAAGTATTTTGTTCACTGATTATTCCCTACTTATGCAGTCAGCCAACTTCTGGTATTCCTTTACTTTTTAGTGTGACCTCTATCATGTTATTTTCACGTTAGATTTCACAAATAATACATGTATAAATTTTGATAATGAGACATTTCTTAATAATTTTGTTGTTGTTCATAACCATTACTTTATTTATTAGAAGAAGTTTAGCATGTGCCTTGTTATCTTCTCAGCACATTATGTTCTCATTAAAAAGAAATACAGCAAACATCTTGGGCACTGGGTTATATTTCATATTAAATGTTCTATTAAATTCCTACTATGCTGCTTCTCTCAGGAGAGGCTGAAAATTATTCTGTGACAGGTACATTCAATTACATGTTCTGCAGGAAAAAGCACAGTTCCACAGCTGACTACCTCCAGGTTATTATAAATGAATATCAAGGTTATATTTAGGGAACAGCCTAATTCTTCTTCTCCTAATGTGTAGAACAAATGTCAGCTAAATCCACACATGAATTCTTTCTTGAAATCAGCAAGAAACAAACAAACAAAAAAAATCTAAAAGAAAATTTCTAATCCTGAAAAAAGCTTTATTGTCTTGTCAAATTTTAAACAGATGTAGAAGTAGCTCAGTTTTTTTTCAGTGACAGAAGTCTGAGAAGATAACACTGCTCATGATGCTTCTCACAGATGAGATTCTTGGAGAGAACTCCCGTTGGGTAAAGAAGGCAGAATGACACAAATAGTCAGGTATTGGCTTAATTTTTTGATATCTACGTTATAGAGCAATGCACATAGGTTAAGTCAGTTATTTCCTAAGAATCACCTTGCTCTCTCTGGAGAGTTTAAAGAGACAATCCTTCTCCATGAATTCACTGTGAATTCCTTCACAGGCTCAATTGATGGAGAAATGGGGGAGGGGGAGTGTGAGGAACTGTGTTTGACTGATGTGTTTTGATAAATGTCATTCACTATTAACAAGCAGAGAGCCTTTCTTAGAAGTGGTGGAAGTGTGTGTTAAGAGGAGGGCCCTGGAAGAAGAATATATGGAGGTATAGTAGAACAGTTGCTTAATATTAAAGGGCTGAACTTAAGAAAAAAAAACTACAGTGGGTTCAAAAGATGATAATTATTTCTGTTTCCTTTTTTTCCCTTTCAGCGAGTCAAGAGAACTATCATTTTCTCAAGAAATAGAAATAAATTCTGTCATTAGTGTAATTTTGAAATATTCTGTTTTGCTTTTTCAGATGAAATCACAGGCATTCTCTTTCAATACCTTTAAAAATCAAGACAGAAAAGATAGTGAAAAAAAAATCTGGTCAAATGAAAAAAAATACAAATATATTTGCTGCTTGAAAAATTTCAAATATTAACAAAAACTAATTATATAAAAAGATTTTGCTTTACTTTCTAAATACATGATTTCCTTCTAGCACAGCTTTTGTTGTTTGTTAAACTTATTTATCAAACAATATGAGTGAAACAAAAGTAAAAAACCATGGTCAATATTTGCCTACTTAGCTCTCATCAGGTCTTGATCTTTTAGTGCTGAGCCTTGCAGGTAGATAACTCTTTGGGACCACATTGGGATTTGCAACACCCTTCGGACCTGAGCATCCATCTCGGTAGGACACAAAATAACGACATAATAGTCCTGTCAGGAAAAAAAAAGGAAAGGGGGGGGGATAATAGTCACTTTCTTATGTTACCATTTTTGATACTGGAAAATAAAGTCAACAGTGACTTTGGATGATAAAATAGTCGCTGATAGTCAAGAGTTGATTTCCCCCCAATTTTCTTTCCTTTACATTAATGGGCAAATCCAAACTCTGCTTCCTGTGTTACAGATAGTCCTTGTTAGGAGAAATGGGGTTGGTCTGAAGCATACATGTGTGCACAGGTAAAAGGAGAGAAAAATAGAACATGATAGGAGAGACTGAATGCTTAGGATAGGCTTGTCCTCGAGGTCTTTCTTGGGACCCACAGGCTCTTGGGGAAAGGGTGGTGCACTGGATGCAGTGCATCATTTGCATCCTTCGGCTTCCCAGCTCACAGAATCATTAAGGTTGAAAAATACCTCTAAGATCACTGAGCCTGACTTGATTTCAGCTGGGAAGGGACTGTATATAAGCTCTTTTAGTAGTGTTGGGACTTTTCTTCTTTGACTTCAGTCTATCACAGAACCTGACTCATTCTTCAGGTTAGCTAACTAAATTTGGATTTCAATTTGTTTGCAACTATAAAGAACTTGATTTCTTCGTGCATTTGTTTATGCCTCTTGCTAGCTAATTATTTTGGAGAATATTTTGGATGTGGGATTTGGCAAATTGCTGCTTAGCTAATTGAATATTGCATTTGTGTGATTTTTGCACTCGTTAATGAAGCGTAGTACACAGGTAACTTAGTAAAATGCATAGAGAAGGCTTAGTAAAAGAAATAGCCTGTAGCAAAGGTAATGATAATAAATCCAAATTGCTATCTCACATAAATAGGCTTTTAGATGTTCCAAACAAGTAATATGACAAGTTTGAATTGGCCAGGGAATATGTGTACACTAAGAAAATTTCATCTGTGTAATTTCTTGAGGTCTTTGTCCTTTAAAGAGCATATATTTATGTCTAAATTTCCACAATTCCAAAAGGATTTAATCTTTAAAATCCTGTGGAATGAGCTCTAAAATGACTCTGCTTGAGCAGGGAAGTTGGACCAGATGACTCACTGTGACCCCTTCCAATCTTACCCATTCTGTGATTCCAAACACTGGCAAAAAGCAAAGCAAAATGTGAAAACCAAAAGATGCTCTGACTTCTGAGGATTCTTGGATCCAGTCCCAAAACAAAGGAAAAAAATAATTTGAGTAGATTTCATTTATTTTCTATTTTGGGCTAGAATCTAAGGAATTTGCATAGAAATACCTGTTTCTTAAAGGACTGGCATAATTCAACAGGACAGTAATTCTATCTATTCAGTCTATTTACCTCAATTTAAAATGCTGTATCTCAGCTTCTTATTGCAGTTATAGATGGCCAATTCAGCTAGCTATCCCCAAATTCAGCTTTACAAATTAAAGACCATTTCAGAAGCTTTTCTGAAAAAAATAAATCAGTGTTTTGTGGGGGGGGTTGTTGTTTTTTTGTTCTTAATTTTTTTTTATACTCTCAGTACCTGCAGTCTGGGGTGAGCATAGAATTCATTTAAGAAATCCATAAGTAAGTCAATCTTCAAAGAGCTTACACACAGCACCACATGTTTTTCTGTCTGAGCTCTGTATCGACTGTAGTTTCCACCGGACTTTTGTCTCTCCATCCATAAATATGCCAGCTGTTCAAACTGCAAGAGATGTCACTGTCAGTGCACTATAGGCAAGTAGGTGTGCAGTACAACTGTATCATGACTTGTCAGTGTTGCATCATTCATCTCATGCCTCTGTGAAAAGCTGCCTTTAGGCCCCGAAGTATTTTTCTTTATAAAATGATCAAATCTATGAGATGAATAATAGGGTGATTGCAAAACATGGCAGAAGCACCAGAATCGACCACACACAAATAGCAGTGAAAATTCTTTAAAATATCATGAGATTACATTAGATTTGGATATTTTAGAAAAAAAAAATGAAGGCTGGTACCTTGTTCCTTTAAGGATTTCATACCCGTGAGCTCTCTTTTTCTCGTGCCATGTGACATAAATGGTTTCCTCATATGAAAGGTTAAATTATCATGTTACTTGGATAGAAGCCCAATTTTACTTAGTTTGGGCAATAACTCTTCCCAGAGATTTTATAATATTCTGAAGATGACCTGCTGTATAGTCTCTTACCTGTCTTATAAATTTACATACAACTAAAACCAGCAGCTGTTAATATGCAAATCTGCCTTTGCCAACTGAACAATATGGAGGTTAACAGTAAACACTACTAGTCTGGATCCCTTAGACTAAAGGGAGAATGGGAACAGTCTGAAATAAAACACAAATACCATTTCAAAGCTTCTGGTAAGTAATACACATTTAATACTGAGCTTAATTTAACTATATGTCTCTGATAGTCGCTTTTTCTCATCCACATTCAACCAATGGAGAAGTTGAATCGTGAATAATAACTGATTGCATATCATAGCAGGACAAAAGCTCAGGAAAGAATGCCTCCCACATTCTGTGTATGGAAAACTGAAGGAAGCCCCATTATCACTACAAATGTATAAAAGAAAGTAGCTAATAATAGGTAAATTTAAGTGAAAGCCCAGTAGATTCTAGATTATTTACTGCTAATGTAGACCTCTTATTTCTAAAGTATGACTCAACAGTACCTGAAAGATGAAATTTCTGTATCCTAGGAAATTGCAAGTTTCTTAAGCAGAGCACATTTTAGTTTTCAATGGAATATATATTTTACACATTTTTCACTGAGTGAGAATATATTTGTGTTAGTGCATATGAATGCGAATACAGACATTAAATATTTAGGTATAATTCAAATAACTTCAATAAAATTAACGCTAAAAGCTTGAGCTTCCAACCTCGCAGGGTTTCTGTGTTGCCTGCTCACAGTGAGCTTTAGTTCCTTGTCAAAGAAGGAGAGTCTGGAAACTATGGCTGTGTGAGAAACTTTGGAGCTTCATAGTCTAGCAGGTCTACCATAAGCTTTGATAAAAATGCAGTGTCTCCCCACACCCTCTTTTTCTGGCACAAGGTCTGGGTGATCAGTGGAACAATGAATATCTTGGCAGGGCTTCCCTTGTAACCTTGGAGTTTCTGTCATGCAGCCTCACCTAATGAGCTGGAAAGTGCTTGGTGCAAATTTAATAAAGCCCATTGAGTCCTTGAAATATTTGGATTTTCACAAATCAGTTTTTTCCTGTTAAAACTGTTAAAGTCCTAAACTTAGGTAGGCATGAAAAATTCCCAAGTGTGCTGTTGGCTCTGTGTGTGTGTGTGTGTTTACCATACACAGCTGTGAACCCAATTTGCTGGAGTTGCAGATTTAATGAGATTTTTTTCAAGTTAGCACTGAGCTGTAAGAGTAAGAGAGGAAGTGGAGAGAACCAAGATTAGAAACAGGGAAAGCCTGCTGAGGAAATGCTGTACTCATAAAGAAAGTGCTGGCTACTGTTGTGCTTTTTTTTTAAATGGCGCCATTAATAACAAACCCGTATCTTAGGATAAAGGAAGGGCTCTGTGGTACATGACAGGAGCAGAAAGCTTTCATCAGCACTTGAAAGCTGTTATTAGTGCTTTGGTTTTTAGTATAAATCAGAGTATAGGAGAACATACGGGAAAAAGGAAAAATAAAACAGGAGATATAGAAAATGGTTCTTTTTTCTGACATTTAACATGAATTAATATAACATATATAATAATAGTAACAATAAATTATTTCAGTTATTATTCTTTTATTTGAAAAGCAATTCTAAAGAAAATAAAAATACATATTTACCTGTATGGGCAACACCACAAGAGCAACACAGATCATAATGACAACAAGCAGCTTTGAAGGCCATATCTTGGGTGTAACATCCCCAAAGCCCACAGTGGAAAATGTCACTATGCAGAAATAAAGGGAGTCAAAGAGAGTCAACCTGTTTCCTGCTCGTTCCAGATGCTGAATTCCACAAATACTATGTAGAAAAGAATGAATAAAGACATGAAAAATAAAAACTGTTCAAACTTGATGATTATATGTGCAGATAACTATTTATTTTCATAATTCAGAAATTGCTTAGCAAAGACATTTTTTCAAAGAAGAGTAAAAATCAGTATCAGACCAGAATTGCATTATTGATATAATTTTCCAATGTGATTTGTAATAAAAGAAACTCATTTTTTGATTATTCCAATATGATAGGCCCAACTGTTGCTAGGCTTTGCTTAGTGGCTGTTGTGAGGGAGAGGTGGTATATAGAACATCATGGATTTATGCAATTCCTTTCTAAACCAGAACAAAACAGATGGTATATAGCTGCCACCATTCAAATTTTTTTATAGATATCTTTCAACTTTTTCGGGGAGAGTTTGCTGGTATGGCCAAGAAAAATGTACATACTGCTTTCTTTAAATCTAACCCACTTTTTGTTGGTCTCTATCCCTTTCTGTGGCAAGAGTTACTAGTGGGAACTACTTGTGTTGCATACCAGAAGAATACTGTTGGTACAAATGGGTGCTGACTCTCTAGAATAAACTAGGATGTGAGAATTACAGGCCACTGAACTGGCAGAGCAAAAAGCATCCAGGGTCAGCCTTCAGGCAGAAAGTGGAAGATGACAATTCGCAAGAAGAGTCTGCTTGTAAAAGTACACAACAGAAATACAGGGCTTGGGTGAAGTTCATCCCTTCCAGTCACACATTCCTGATAACAAGTTAATGGTAGCCCAAGTTAACTTGTAATTATTTCTCTTCTAATCAGCATGATGTGCTTTTGGTTCTGAGAAGCAGAAGGAGAATCTGTCCACAGGTCATAGTGCTATTTCATATGGTGCAGAATTTAAAAATATATCCCTTTCTAAAAATACATCATGATAAGGAGCTTCCCAAACTTAAAATGTTATGTTCTCTGATAGAGTAGAATTTCTTAGATCAGTTCAGGAATCAATGTGTAAACCACCATGAATAGCGCTTTTTCCCCTTGGAGTTAGCAGAAAGATTTCAGAGATTTAGATAAATATTTGATAAATTATATGCTTTAATAATTATTCTTGAACATACTAAATATTATTTCTTCATATATGGTGTCCAGAGGGTAACAGTCACTCATTAATATCTGCCATGGTAAGGTCTTTGCACCACCAGGGAGACCCTGTGTTTATAACAGTGTTAGCAGTTGTTCTTCTGTTCTCCTCTCCAAAAATAGTTTAGCTGTGGGCAGTGGCATTTCCAGAACATATGGATCAAATTCCCAGTTTCCTTTTCACAGTTCTAGCATTTGTAGTTTTCACACATCTCAAAATGTACTAAAATGGGTGGAGTTTTTTCCCTGTTGTTTGCCTGAGTTTCATGCTTCAGTCAGAACTGGTATTTATATTCCATCCAATTCGTCCCACATTTTTCACTGGAGTTGTAATCTAGATCTTCCATAATTTCACTATGTTCACAGTTTTTCTGTTTTTTTGCTTGAGTGTTTTTGGGGGTTTTTTGTATTTTTTTTTAACAGAAAGGATAATTATATTTTTGTCCCTGAAAATACTAACAGAAGGACTGAAAGAAATTATGCTAATGAAGCTTTCTTTTGGTCTCAGACCAAGAAAGTTTTCAGCAAAAGCGTTTTCCAGTATTAATTTGAAATAATGAAGTGAACTGTAGAGGCATCAAAGCATGGAAGAAGAAGCTATTTTAATAACAATATTCACATGAGTTACATGTAGTCTTAACAGCATAATGATGATAAACTTATTCTTTATTGTTATTATTCCTGATCGCCTTGGTGCATTTTTTTCTCTTTAGTTGTCTTTAGTGGGTATATCCCTCAAACACACAACCTTGACTTCAGGAATTAAGGTCATGAGGTCCAGGAAGCAGCAATTACACTGAGCCAGTGATACGGCCCCCAGGTAACAGGCCTATTGCACCATTCCACTCAGTGTATTAAGGATTTGCAGCTAAGGCTGTATTGAAGCATAATGCATGGTCCTGATAGAAATGCATTTTTTCTTGTGCTGATGCCTCTTAAATTGCTTGGTGCTTGTGTATACAAAAAGGTCACTTTTATTCTTTGTATTTGACAGGATGGATTAAAATGTAGAAAAAACCAAAACAAAACAAAACACCTTAGGCTGGTTTTTAGGTTTTTGGGGCTTTTTTAATTTTTACATTTTCAAGAAAATAGGATTGTTTCTTCATTCTTTGTTCTTTTTGTAAAACCTTAACAAATTTTTTAATAGCTTGCTGGTAGGAAAACTCGGGTCTTGATGAATCAGTTATTTTCTTTTTACTATTATTATTCATGAGTTTTCCATAGCCAGCACACCTTACCATACTTTAGCTTAACTGCAATAAGGTATATATCATGAACCATTTCAGCCTTTTCTAAATGAACACTAGGATTCTCATTGAATTTAGTGAAATAAAAATTTCATTTTATCAGCTCTACTCCCTCATAGTCATATATATTCCTATTCCTTGCAGCCACCAAAATAATGTGCCAAAATGTTGTGGATTCAAGATGCTTCTCATTGAACTTAGTGGGCATGAGCCAGGGCTTCTCACATGTAGTTAACAGTATTAACGTCAGTATGACATGGGAGCTATTTCTTCTTTGCTGAAGAAAAAATTCAGCTCTTCTAACAACTTGTTGATCAAATTAATTGCTTTCCTCAAAATTATTTCCACCCCATTTGCAGTTCTACCAAACTTTACTTGAAGCCCTAACCCTGAAATCAAGGGGATGATAAGGTTACCAAGGTTACCAGGTTACCAAGTCTTACTGTGTGTTTTGGTGCTCTGCCATTTGTCCTTACTACAGTCAGAGATCACAAAACTGCAGGAAAACCTGACTTTCAAGAGACAATTTTATATGAGCCTAATTAACAAATAAAATCTGTTGCTGCTTCCCCAAGAATATTATACTTTCATCTCCCCATCAATGCCTTTACAAACGTGTCACTGTTTACAGCGTGTCCCCATCTGTTTGGGTTAACAGGTTACACTGCACAGAGTGAGATGCATCGTTGGTAGCTCTCCATGAAGCCAAGTCCACATGGGTTAGTTATTCCGTTCCCCACAACTTACTGACATCTTTTAATATAACCTAATTCTTCATTTAACTAGTAATATCAGCTTCTTTTTTCTTGTAAATTAAGTGTTAAGCATCACTTTTAGTATAAATACTGCATGTAAAAATACGTATGTTCTTGTCTGCTTACAGAGAACAGAAGTATGATTCTAAATACTCTGCCACCACTGCACTTGAAAAAACAAAAAGCAAAGATAATAACATGTAATCTCTGAAGATTAGTAATGTTTGGGTTGGGTATTATTTGAACTTTGAGAGTTCAATCTTTGTTTTACTGGAAGTTTTCTTTCTAGTTCCAGGAATCTTTGTTTGCTTGAGTATTTATGTGCCAAAACAAACTACTGTTTGTAAATAACCTCTCTCCATATGCAGGACAGAAATAAATACTGTAGAGTAAAATAACCCCTGAAATAGTCAGATTTTTGTCACACTTCAGAAGCACATCTTAAAAATGGACGTAACAAGAATCATTTGGATAGTAACCTGCAAATACTGTACACTAACCATCCTTATTTATAATCAATTGTTTATAATTTATTCACTATCAGTTTATATTTTTATTTCTCAGTGTTGACAAATATGTTTGATTTCTACATTTTTATCTTTACTTTTAAAGAAAATTATTGTTTACAGGTACAACCTCTTGAGATCTAAAGTAATACACCAGATGCTGAGCCAAGAGCCTGAGCTGCTTCTGTGTGCTCAGGATTAGGTAACAAGCCAGGCAACAGCATTGTTTTCTTTGGATTTGTAATTCTGAGCTTCAACTTGCCATGTTTTAAGTAGCTAACTGCAGGGACAAACTAATGAATGGGTTGAAATCAGTGTGGATTGATTTTTATCAGATTCAGTGTGGTTCTGTGGTAAGAGCTCAGTGCCTTTATACTACAGAAGTTACACCTGAAATCACTCAGAAAGACAGCAATTCTGCTTAAGCAAGTGTCCCCAGCAGTCTTTCACATCCCACACTTAACAATTTCCTCATGTCCTACCTGGTGATGTCAGAACAAATTACAAATGAAATTTCAGTGATTTGATTGTTCTGTACTTTCAGTTGTTGTTTATATTATTATAAAATTTTCTGACACTTTTATCACAATATTTTTTTCTTTATGAGAAGGATTGGAATGAACTATCAGTCAGCAAAATTGTTGATAGACACCAACTGTAGCAAATACCTATGGGTAAAATTCAAATATAGCAAAATACTGAAGAAAAGGACCATGTTAACTTCCCAGGAAATATATAGGCATTTGAGACACATTCTACTAGTACAGTGGCTGTAACTGTCTGCTTAAGGAAACTTCCTCAATCTTTAAACCAAAATAAAATCAAACAGCTCATACTTAGTTTCCCTCTAGGAGGCATGTAACATCTCTCAGAAGTCTGATAAATGTAGAGAGATTTTGCTTAAAATCAGCAAAAGGTGCTCACTACTTGCCATAGATGTTAATATTAAGCTGGTGCCAGTTTTAAGTCCTGAAACTGACAGAGCTGTCAGGACTAATGCTGTACCTGGAGAATGCCCTGCTTTGTAGAGAGGAAAACAGTTTTTCATGTTAGAAATTGTCTCTATGGGGTGTTCAGGCTTCTCTAGAACATTCATGTAGAGCCAGATGCAGTTCTGTCCTATATTTTAAAATTAGACATTATTGGAAAGGCAATTGTAGAATTAACAATCCATAGAATCATTAAACACTCAATTTACACTTCACAAACTCTGGATTGAATACTGATATAAATGGAGTGACGTTAAAGAAGCATTTTTTTCATTCACTCCATCAGATGTGTATGGAAATGCTACTGACTTCTGAATGACAGCACAGGTCCTCTGAATTTTTATTACCTTTTTCCTACAAGACACAACTGAGCTATGTAATCTGCTCCTTACAGAAGGTGAAAGTGTTGCTGATCATATTATCTGTGACCTAAAAACCTAATGCTCTCTGACAGAGCCCTTGATTCTTGTGTAAATAATGAACAGGCAAAGAAAATAAACAAGGGATGAGCAGAAACTGCAGCAAGTAAGAGAGTCAAGAAACACTCAGAAAATACTGTGACCAACAATAAAATGTCACTCCCATTCAAACTCCCTGAAACTGAAGTTTTAACTTCCTAAAAACCAAATGCTTCAATTTTTTCCAAGTCTTGTGCTGCTTTCTCAGGTCTTTTTAAAGCTTGTGTTTATCCTAATTTATTTTCTAAAAAGCAATTTTTCATAAAAAGTATTAAAACAGAAAAAAATTACTAATTTAAGTAAATGTACAGTTTTCAAAATGTTAAAATGATACAATCTGCTACAATGTATCATGTAAAATGTATCAACTTTAACCATTACAATGAGAATTTCCTTTTTTCACCTTTCATTCCACATAGAAGCCGAATTCCAGGACATAGAAATTATTAATTACATACAAGACAGTAAAATAAATGAGGGAGAAATGCTGATTGGAAAGAAGATGAAGGTTGTTATGCTGCCTTTAAAGACAGTAGAGAAATACCTTTGCTATTCTTAGTTGGCAACAACTGATCCTACGAATGCAGTAGCTCATGCTGAAACGTGTTCACTGAGTGGACAAAAACATACTGGTGGACATTGTGGCTTCTTAATATTCAAGGACAAAGTTAATGTTGTAACACGTCCCAGTTATTTTTGCAACTCTAATGCCACTTCATCAGACAGTCCAATGTGAATCCCTCTCTCTTTCCAGGTATGTTCTTTACAGAGACCAGCACATATTTTTATACAACACTCCCCCTCTTTTTTTTTTTTTTTTCAGAACCACAATAGTGAAGGCAAAGACTCAGATTACTTCAACAGGATTGGAATCAAACTTTTCAGTTCTGTGGGACTTTGAACACAAGTTTTGGTGAGGATGCAGAACTTTGACTACATATCAATGCCACCACGTCAGAAATGAATTCTGAATTTCCCTTCAGCTGGAAATGTCACCTTTGTTTGTATCCAATTGTATCTTTATCCCAAAGATGGTGTTTGGTGATATCATTATTACTTACCCATGAGGTCTTTTATAAGCATTTTCCTTCCCCAAAAACCAGCTAACGGTTGCAAAAACTCCACTTACAAAAATAAACTCTTCCTCTAGGATCTCATGTGACTTTCAGAAACTGAAGAACATCTTGTTAAGCAGAATAGGATATTATGAAATGACCAACTGTATATAAATATTTGTTGAATCTCAGTGAGAATCTTTCTGCTCCTGCTGCTGTGTTTTGTGAAATGAGAAGTGGAGCTGCAATTAAACAACTCTGGTCATTGAGGCTGCACAAACAGAGCCCCCTGTGGGCAGCAATTCAGCTCCCTATTGCCATTAAAAGGTCTGTACACACTTCAGTCTGCAAGTCCAGAGGACTACCTGTATTTTTGTATGCTTTCAGTCTGCCCCAGTGCTTTGATGGTAAACAAAGTAAACTTTGGCAGTTCAACTTCAGTGTGTTAATACTGTTGGCAGCTGAGAGCCTGCTGGAGTCTCAGGTTCTGGATTGCTCACTCAGTACTTAACCACCAAATACTTTTCACCTTCAAGGTGGTACAAATTAGGTGGTATTACACACCTATCCTTTCTTGGGAAGATTAATTAAGTAATTATAATATTCAAAAATTGTATGTGTTGTGCTGGAAAATTCGAATGCAAACCTCTAACTTAATACACCAATATGTTATCCTTTGGAACATCATGTTTAATATTTCTTGCAATAGTTTTGAAACATTATTTGGGTGTAACAGTTGTTATGCAAACCACCCACACTCCCTCAATCAAATTGAACTAACAATTGAAAGATCCATTATCTGAATATTTGTTAAATGTGCATAAGAAAAAACTAACCCAGTATGGAGAATATTTTGTAAGCTACTGACAGAAACCTTTTGTTAATTCTCCACCTCATTCAAGACATAGCACATTCTAATGACAAATGGATTTGATTTTATGAAGTCAAAATTCACTCCTGATCAGATTTTGCCTTTTCATTTGTTTTTTAAGGATCTTCCTTACACTTCCATCCACTTTTACATCTCCTTGACAGCTTCTCATCTCTCTGTGCTTTGAGTCCTCCTGCTTTTTGCTGCTCTCATTGCTGCTATGAAAACAACTGCTCCAAGAGAAGCCAAGTTACCTTACTTCAGTTGCAACATTTTCTGGGTTGCTAACACCATAAACAAAAAAGAATTTCTTAGAAATAAACAGATAAGCAACGTTCAGGATGAATGGTCTTTCTTGCACTGCTTACCCTGTTGTGAAACACAAGCCAATAGCAAATACAACATGGATAGTCTAAAACTTCCAAAATATTCAAAGCAAATACCACTTGTCTTATCCCCTTTAACCAGAGCCATGAGAGGTGCAACCCTTTGGAAAGCTCACAAGAGATATTTTCCTTCCCAGCTTAAACTTCCATAGATTATATATTCTGTTGCAAAGTTTTACCCTAGCTCCGTCAGAAGAGAATTTTACTTGTAAACATGGAAGAAATTGTTTTCTGCTTGTCTTATTCATATCTTATTCATATCACTCACAATATTTCAAAACACTGTTGCAGCCAACCCTCATGGTCTGCACTAAACTGATCTTTTTCCCAGAAATTTTCATTCACATTTGTTTTCATCTCCACTTACCTAAAAGGGCTTCACAGTATAATGATAATAATAGTAACTTTCATCATTAGAAGACGTGGAGAACTAAAGACAGGTATCAGAAAGCTGACTCTTCCTGAGCTCTGAGACCCCCTTGAATAATCATGGACTACCTACCTCACAAATTCTACCTTTCTAATTCTGCATCCTGTAAGTCTATCTTGTAGAGTGACTATTCCATATAGCACTATTTTTGTATGTGATGTATAACCACAGCAAGAAAAACTAGCCATGGAATATCATTTACTAGAAACAACTTTTCAAATGTTTACTGCACTTATGGATTCTTTTATGAAGCATTCAAAAGGGAGAAAAGCACTTCTTGAGAAAAACAACAGAATGTGCATTTGGAAGTAAAGGGTGAATAAATAGAAAACCCAGACATGGATGCGAGAAACTGATGAGAAATCTCTCCTTCTCATGGAGCTGCTTGCTGTGCTTTATATAATCTTTCCAAGAACAAAGGGGAGAGGTTTGAAGGTATAAATTGGAGACAGAAGGAATATGATGGAATTACTTGAACATTTTGAAAAACCCAAGTGAAGACCACTGTTGGGAAACTTGCTATTGTTCTCCCTTGTGGAAAACTTAGATGCAGAGTGTTGAAGGTAAAAGGCTGTAGCCAGATCACAGGAGGGCAGTGGTGTACACTTCTTGCATTTCAAGCTGCACTGTGAAATCACTGACTCATCAATGCTCTTTGTTATCATAATGAGTGTTTGCCTTCAATATTTGGTTCTTACGTGCACAAATTTGCCATCATTTAAGCTTTTTACATATGCACGAGTGTTGTAAGTTGTTGGTACCTCTGTCAGTGTACAGGAAAGAATAAAGGCCACTAGTTACTGTCAGAGCTGTAGCTTCCTTGTCAACATTAGAATTAGTTTTGCTACATTCCTTTGATGCCTCCCAGCTCTTAACAGCTTGTTCCAGTCTCGGGATACTGTCACCATCATCCTAATTTTTTTGAAGAACTCTAGAGATTGTGAAAGATAGTAACAAGCCATAGATTGATTTTTAGATGGCAGGATGACTACAGTCTAAGCCACAGTGGAGAAAAGTTTGCCCAGTAATAGAAACACCTGCAGCTTGCCAGTGGTGTTTGCTGGAGCTGGGCAACACAAGTACATCAAGGAAATCAACTGTAAGCCTCAAGTTGAATATATGCTCTTATTCTTTGCAAAAACAGCTACATTTTTTTCATGGTTTTTGAAGCTGTACTTTTTTACAAGGGGATGGGACCCATGGCTAATGGAAAGAGTATCACACACAGGTAAGTTACAGGAATCCATGGGCATTTACACATTTTTTCATCTGTATTTATCACCCAGATGTGACACTGTATGGCTGACTGTCTCTAGTCTTCACTTCTTTGAAAAATTTCTGTCTAAAAATTATAGTAATTTGTAATGGAATACTAAGTATACAGAATATGGGTTTTTTTCTTTTAAAATTAATTTTAGAAGTGACTTTTTTTCTTTTAAAATCCATTGTGAGTGTACTAAAATCCTTCTTCTTTTAGGTGATTTCATATCACAATCTGAGCTCTGCCAAAGCCTCCTTTCAACATTCCATGAAGTCATGCCTAATACAAACAGAGGGTAAGTGAATAGTTCCTGGTGGCTGGTGCCAAGTTCTGTTAGTACGGCCAAAGTTGTATCAACATCTTTTTTAACTCCTCACTTTATGATTTGAGAAACTTCACACCCTTAAAATACAGTTGGAATGTGATACAGACAATAAAAGTGGACAAATCACTAAAGAGTTTTGCTGATCACAAACCAGAATAACTAATGGCATCTAATAATAGAGTTTTATGTTTTAGCATAAACCACTGCAAACACCAATCTTTGTAAAATAAACTAAATCATTTATCAGTCTAATGAATCAGTCAATGAAAGATATATTTAGTTTTTTAGGTCTGCATGCTAATGACAACTTCATTTTTGAGCTAGGAGCTGTGAGTGGTGATGGTTTGCTGCCAGCCATTGAATGCTGAGGTAACATTCTCAGCACAGTCATCGTTGTTACATGTCACATTCTGTTTGCTACTGTCTGAAATGATAGACCATACTCAAGGACAGCATGTGAGTATCAGGTTTTTCTTTTTACTGCAAAGATAAAGTGAAGCCTTCCTGTTATGAAAGGAGTAGAAGACAGAGGTTTTAAATACTTATTTTATATAAGGAATTGCCCCTTTAAGGGAAACCTTACCTGCTTTTAAGTCCTCCCAAAACCTAAACAGAATCTAAGATTTTTTTTTTTACCAATATGATGATATAATATTTCACATCCTGCAGACTCTTGTTATGTTCCACATAAACTTTCATTACAGTATTTTATTTTACATAAGTTATTCTTGTCACCCCTATTGCGAAGGTAACATACATCTTTTGTAAATATAACATTTTCCCACAGGATATCTCCAAGTCTGTACATATTTCAAATCTGTTTGTATGTGTGCATGTGTGTTTACAAATCAATGGAAAACTTAGTAGAAAACCCACATCCTAATGATTTGCATGCCTGTTGAGTTTACCTCCCTAGCTCCCTATGTCTTAATCCTCAAATTTTTTTCTTTGACTGCATTTTTTTGTGTATCTTTTTCAAGTGCTGATACTTTTGAGGACAGACATATCTGAAATGCATATGGTACATACTAAAATGCAGTATTATTTTTAATGGAATATTTTTCCTTGCTATTCCTTATTTGTCCTTGCTCCTTCAATAATCACTTTTAGATTTTTTCTAAACTCCCCTTTATGACACAAAAAATTAAATCACACTTTGGTAGCTTTATTTCTAATTCTACTAAGACTTCACACAGTCCTTACAGTCACTCTACCATGTGCTAAATTCCTGCAAAAGAGCCAGGACAGGAGTGCATTTAGACTAACTTTGAGGAATTTTATGTGTTGCTTTACGTGTGTTGAGAAGCCTTAATTAGTTAATATTAACAATAGCTTGGTTTTATTATATTCCACAAAATTCAAAATACAATTGCTGAAGAAAGGATACCATGGAGATGCAGTCTTGTAGAATTGCATTTCTAGCAGTTCAAATGTTATATGACTCAATATTGCTTATTTTTTTTCTCCACTTGTAATGGTAATTGGTCTTTGCTGCCAGAACAACCTCTGCTTGTCATGGTATCTGGTAATATTATTACTGTATTATAAGATGTCATGATAATAAAAGCTGAAAAATTGTTCTCCTAATGGTATATTCAGAGTGCATAATGTTTTCCAAAATATTGTGTCTCTCTAATATTCTCAATACAACTTTAATGAAAATATTATTGATGTAAATTATTAGCAGCATTTCGTATTTGAGAGACATTTTTACATCCCTTGAAACTTATTGGGGAAAACATTGGCAAAGAACCAGAGAGACATTTGATCTCCTTCTTGGGCAGGAGTTTGGTTTTGAATCTACTTTTACACTTTACTTAAATATGCATATTCTGATTACTAAAGCTTTAGTACCTTCATGTGGCAGAGAAATTATTAGAAGAGAAAGATCAAAGCTGATTCACAGGACAGAGGCTGGAACTTTCAGAATGGAAAGTAATTCAATGTCTCCCACAAAAATTAAAGGTCTTGCAAGACAGCCTGAAAATTCTTCCTAGTGTCAATTTAAAACATTATAGAATATACTACTAGACTGTGAAACTACAACCACATTAATTGTCAAAAGATGATTTTCCTGACCTATAAGGTAGTGGTGCACACCATACAAAATACTAAAATACTCTGTGGTACAACAGTGGAGAACTAAAAATGTGAATAAGTTTATTATGTCTTTCACATTCATTCAAATTTAACTTTACCCACCTCTATCTAAATTATGTTTGGAACTATTGATTTTCAGATTAACAAATGATCGGTAACCTGTGCTAGAAAATCAGCAAAGTTTGATTGTAACCTGAAAAGACAGAAGTATATGAAGCCCTGACTCATAGGGTGAAATAGAACAACAAAAATCTCTCAATCATATTGTTTACTGCCTTAATTTAGTACTTCTATATATATTAAAAATTGGCAGATTTGCTTGTAAATAATCTGTTCTTGATGCTCCATTTTAGAGAGGCTTTGTGAAGGGCAGCTTTCTGAGCTGTCATATAGTCTCTGATTATTTTTTATTTTAAGAATAAGATGACTACAAATGTATCTCTCTCACTAAGATAATTTAGATTGAACTTTCTAACCTTTATGACTTTGTTCCACAGACCAGAGTAAATAGGCTATTCAAATTGTGATTAATTTCACTGGTGTCTGTGTCTAGTTTTAAATATTCCATTACATCAGTTGCACAAAGAATTCCCTGCATGAAGCATGGGAAAGATGCTGACCTAATTATTTTAGAAATAACTATGTAGAAACATCTAAAAAGATTAACAAAGGAAATATTATGTCACTACCAAATTAATAACTAAAATGGCATGAAAAACACTGTATAATTATCTAGGTTTCCATAGAAACTATGTTTGATGGGTAGCCAAAAAGACTTCTGATTTGGCTTCAGTACTTCTGCTCTCCCTGTAATACACAAGATTTCTGATCTGCCTTTCACAAAGAACTAACCAGTTTTTTTGGTAGCATACATCCTTATCCTGTATTCTATAAGCAGCACTCTTCAACAGCACTAATCACACGTAAGTTTTTTTAAGATTTGAACTCTTGAATTTAAATATGTAGAAGTGTTTGTTGTTGTTTTTTTTTTTTAACGTGCCAAATACCACACTGTCAACAAAGAGAAAAAACTGTATATGGTAATGTTCCTGTGTTATCACAATACAAAAGTTGCATAGAAAAAGGAATTAATGAAAGAAATGAGTTGTGGGTTTTATGAAATTTTTGTCATTGTAATTTTTCATTATACTTGCTCGCCTCTGCAAGGTTTTGGCTGTTAAGTACTGATCATCTGGATGTAAGGAAATGGTTCCCCATGCTAGAAAGGTGAAAAAGTGTGGTCCATCCCAAAAGTTCACATTCCAAAAGAAATACTAAGAGTTTTATCTGAATTTGTTTTATTTAAACAATCTAGATTGGCAACTATGTGTGCCAACATTGTTTTCACGTGCTTCTTACACAGCAGATTTTAGCAAAGCCACGTTACAAATTTCTATACCTAGAGAAGATAAACTCTGTATACAAGGTTTTTTTTCTACCACAGCTGATGAGAATGTTGTGCTCAGGCACAGGTTTTCCCAGAAGGCAGTATTTCACATAAATGCTAATTGAATTGGGAGGTTATTTGCTCACAAATAACAAATGAGTATTTTAAGAAATGTTTTGCTGTTGACCTTCCAGAAGCTGCACAGCCTTTTTATTGTTCTGTCACATAAGGAAGTGTCTGGAATAGACCTCAACTGTAATTGTACACACGCATAGGAAAACTACCCATACAGACTGCCCTGATTGCAGCAGATGAGAAGCAGGACAAGGGCAGGGTGGGAGCTGGGACAATGGATGTGGAAGGTACTGCATCTGTTACCTCGCCTACTTCTAGATCTCTTTGCTTATCTTCAAAACAGAAAATAGAGATCCCTTGTTTGAAAAAAGCAAGCTCCTGACAGATCTGCTTTATTTCAGAGAAAGAAAAGTATAGCCACTATTGTTTCAGTACTTTGTGGGATTCTTGTAATAGTTGAGTAATTTATTTTGTATTGTTTGCAGTTACTTAGAACTTTCAATTAATGTCATATAATATTCTGGAATTTAAATTCTGCAACTCCTGTGTAGTCTGTTAGGTCCTGAGATTTTATGTGCTTTACCAGTTTAGAATCATTGCGTTTTCAAAGACAGAATCACAGTTCTATTTTGTGCTGTCCTTGAATGCAGTAAACCTCTCTAAATCAAATTGAGATTGGTCCTGAGCACTGACACTGCTGTACAACAAAGCATAACATCACAGACAGAACTGTAGACCCAAAAAACCACATTTTAGTCTACATTACATAATCCACCAACACTCTTCATCCTACTTAAGGCTAGGCATCTTTCTTGGAGAACTGCCATTGTAGGCTCCTGATAAAATCAACACAAGGGCAGAGAAGTACAGACCTCTATTGGGTGATTTAAATCCCTTCAGGTCACCTTCTGAGGCATTTGTATCTACTTATTGATCATGAGGGAAACTGGACCACTGAGATGGCTTTTTTTTGTCTAATTTTGTGTGATTAATCCTTTTTTGGTTGGCTGTTGTCTTTTTAACGTAGTGTTCCAAATCATAAGGTCTTGATTTGTCTTGTTTGGACTAGATGATTGTCTGAATTTGTTTTTTTATCCTGGCAAGCAACTTACTGTTTCCTCTAGATGAGAATTGTGACTGTGTAACTGACATTGAGTCTACAGTTTATTCAGTAAATTATTGTGTGGAAACATCCTTATTTTTGGATGTTGAAAGCACTGAAGTGTAAAACATGTTGATTAACCTTTCAATGAAAGTATAGACAAAGGTTGCACAGACTTCGGTATGAAAAAAATTAAACGTCCACCTCAAACAGTTTGCAGCCACCTTCACAAGCTAATCCTTCTACACTGGTGGTATATGACTAACACCACTTTAAAATTCAAAGTAAGTCTTAATAGATGATTCACTGTGTCACAGAAAGATGCCTGAAATAGTCATTCACTGTTATTTGTCTTCTTGTACAGTTTACAGAAATAATTAGTATTCCATTTGACAAACAAGTGCAAACATCCATTAGCTAAATGACACAATATCTATTTTGACTCGGTCTGTAACTTTCACTAGAACCCTATCAATAGTAACTGCGGAACAATCTGTCATACAGAAGTACACGTTTTAGTAGATGCATAATTGCTCTGGTTACAAGGCCACTGAGTTATTTAAAGAAAGAAATAACATTGGATAGCCTAATCTGTCTGAGAAGTCAGAAGAGAAAAAAATCCTTGTATGTAATCTGTAAACTACAGATACATGGAATTGGTCCTATAAATTTATTGACCTGCAAATGAGTTCCATCCCCCAATCTATAAACAATTATCACCAACGATGCAAGAGTTGAGCAGAGCATAATTTATGGTGGGATTACTGTTTGTCCTGTAATAATATTGATAATTTTCAACTGTATAAAAAAATTAAAAAGTGAAATTGGAGTCAATTAAAAACATCCAAGTTCTACAGTGATGGAATTTTAAGCATTCTTGTTCAACTATTGTAGTCCTTATTCATATAAAATTTTGTATTAAAGGGCCATAATATTCAATAGGAAATTAAATATCACAAAAATTCATTACTGTGCAGAACAAGCAGAGTTTTCATTATATAGGTGTGTGGCCCTAAGACAAAGGGCAAAATTGGACCATTCATTTAGCTGCTGGCTAGAGCAAACTGCTCTTCTTGAATAAATGACTGAGAGGGACAAGACTGGAAAAGGCCATTTCTTATTTCACACTGTTATTACCAAAAACATTTGGTGGCACATAATAGTGACTTTCAGAAAAGCAAGCTAGAGAAATAAAGTAAGAGAAAATCAAATCACTGTCTCCAAAATGACAGACCAGACTTTATCAATGTGCTGACCTAAAGGGATCTTGTCTGGCAAAATAAATACAGGTGATTTAGCCTTTCCACACAGAATCATCTTCTTTATTTACTGTACACCATCTTTTACCCCGCTGTACACCATCCTGTATTCCCCCTGTGTACGATACTCACTTCTCAGGCACTACTGATGAGAGAATTCTGTATGTAAGCAAGCTATTGAGCTACTTTATAACCAGACCAAAGACTCACGTAGTCTGCCTTCCTCTAAGGCATAATATAAAAATGGGACAATCAAGTGGTGTTTTCCAGCCTCCAATAATTTGCAGCCCATGAATTTCACTAACCAAGTATATTTGTATTTAATGCCCTCATAGAATTTTCTCCTTGCTTCCCAAACTCATGTAAATTTAAGTTTTTAAGGTCTTTCAGCAAAATGTTCTTCGGAGTAACACATTTTGGCTGTTTGAACCTACCATCCACTACTATCAGCATTCTAGATTAATAAATCCTACACTTTCTCTAATCTGGATTATAAATAGCTGTTAATAATCCCCTGCATTCATTATGGGAACCTGACTTGGTCATAAAATACTGTGTATTTTTCTATGTCCCACCAGACCAAGGAAGGTGACCTTGGTATGGGCCAATATAATTCTGTTGGTACTCTTCAAATCAGGGTGACTCTTCTGCTGAAATTGCACTCTTGGTATATATGTAAATTTTCCCATATTCCTTTATCCTGTGTTTTTGCATCATCTGTATTTCCTTCTTTAGTGTGAGAAGGAGTCTCTTTCCCATGCATGCACATACTGTTTCCAAACCCAGTGGATCTGCACCTCAGCAGTACCACGTGTTAGTTAACACTTTCACTGAAGCAGATCACTCTTCTTATTTCAATCCATGGCTTCCACAAGCTTTTATCCCCATGTAGTGAAAAAACCAAAGCCAATAGATAGAATAAAAACAAAGGGGGTTTCGCCACTTACCAAGTGAAGATAAGACATAACAAGGTAGATATTAAAATGAGGACTTGGTTAAACATTGCAGACTGTGTGCGTTGGATGGCTCGGTGCAGATCATTCTGTATTAATGGAAAATAGGTGTTATTTTTGGTTTTGAATTAATAAGGCATGAGATGATTCTGTAGAGGAATTATATAGAAATGCAGTCATTCAAAGGCACTCAGAATCTGCTGATAATATAGAAGGGTGCGAAAGAGCCAGCTGTGATTCTGTGATTATTGAACTAGTTCTTTGTTCATCCTGGCACCATTCTGATACTATTGCAAGCTGCCTTGAGGTCTGTCTGCTCATGTCTAGCTTACAAATTACAGGCTGCAAGGACCAATTAAGGCCTAACAGTTGAGTTCCCTACAATTGTGTATGAATGGCAGAGTAGCAAAAGAACCATCCACTGCCATTTCCTTTATTGGCTCAGTAACAATTTATACTAATTGAGATTTCATTTCATGCCTTATTTTTTTCTAATTTTGATGCAAAGCAGTTCAGTAATGCCTGACCATTTGTATAATCTAAATGCAGATCTGGTTGGCTTCCTATTAAGGTTGGACTGTACTGCCAAAATCCCACTAAAGACAATATACTAAAAAAATAGAAATTCTAAAATATTTATTTCCTTTGCATACTTACAATCATATTCTCTAAAGCATGCTTTGCCAGCCAACAATTTAAAAATACAGGAATAAACAGGTTCCTTAGGACTGGCCAGAAAATCTCAAAAAAAAAAAAAAAAAACCAACAAATTAATTAGATGCTTTTCTAGGAATATTCTGAGGAATAGACTCTTCTATTCAAACAGCAATGAAACACTTGGGAAAAATACTTACTATTAATGTGTTTCTACTGTGAGATATGGCTTTAAATAAGACTTTTTTATTCCTTTATGATTAACTGCATGCAAGACAAGTTGATAAAATAAGAACTGTCAGTTTTCACTGCAGACATGAGATTCTTATGTTTTTGTAACCAGCTGGTTTATTTTGTTGATTGTGCTGTAGTTTGAGTTAGAGGGTTTTGGTTTTGTTTGTGTCCTATTGAAGAGGAACAAGGAAAGTGATCTGTATTATTACTTCATTCAAGTTGCAAACTGTCTTGTTGTTGACAAATTTCTGTTCCCATAGGCACAAACTCATCATCCACCTAAGATTCAAATTTGCTTTAAAATAATTAAGAGTACTTGTGCAGCTATAAAAGTGCAATGTGCAAATGTATTAATTCAAATATTTTTACCGTGATGATGAAAGGGACAGCATTAATTATTTCCAGGAGAAAGGGTATTCTCAGAATTTGTTCCCAGATATTTCCCTTCAAAGAAAAGGAAGAAAACCCACAATGTCACACTAGGCTTACATATAGTTCTGACGAGAAATATATGTGATATTCCAATGAAACATATGGAGTCTCTCCCACTACCTGAAATTCAGGAAGATCATTCATCTCAGATTTAAACACATATGACAAATGTGAATACAGAATATAGACCACTCTGGATTCTTTTTCATACTGTTTATCATAATGTACCTCACAAGTAAAAAATGTATACTTTTAAATTTATATTTTTACTAGAGCGATTCTCTGATTCCATATGCCAATGTATTTCCTTGCTATGACCTAGTTAGTAACTTAAATGAATTCTAATTGCGTTAACCAGTCAACTCATTCATTCAGCTAATGAAGAGCTTCATTAAATTAAGTTTTCATGTTTTTTTCAGAGAATAATAAGCTCTTGTTGTCTTCTATTGCTCTTTTAAGTACCTTGGAATCACACACAAACATCCTGTCTCTGCTTTTGTGTTCAAATAAGGAGATGAGTTTCCTGTCCTAAGGAATTTATCTTTTTAATAACTTTTGGGGTTTTGTACATCTTCATACAACTGACTACCTTTCTGGCAAACTCTTTTATCTATCTACAGCTATTTCCAATTCTTTTTCTTAGAAGCCTCTAAAGCTTTAAAATCCTACAATGCAATGCTTTAGCTTTTGATTGTGACAATTTTTTTCTTATCATAATGCCAATTGTCTTGGAACACCTAAAAACTAGAGACAAATCCCCAGTACAGAATAAGAGTTGCAGAGACATAGATGAAAAGGAAATCTCTGCTCAGAAGGTTTTACCATCACCTCAGCTGCCTGGACTAGCCCTGAGCACAGGCCACTGCCCTACAGTCCATACTGATGTTTGCTATGAGCTATGTACAGCCTTCTGATAGAACTTTGTGACAAAATATGAATATATTCATATCTTCCAAATTAAAAATACCAGCTTTCCTCTAAATCTTGTTTCATTAGCATTTGCATGCTAGTCACAGAGGTCTGGATATTTCCCTTTATTACTGCTAATCCTGCTATTAAGATATTAACTTATTAAGAATTAAGTATTAAAAAGAGGAATGAAGATAGGTTAGGGAAAGATAGCAATATTCTGTAATGAGTCCTTTCTTCCTTCCTTTGCCCTTATCTTCTGTCTTTATTTTGTATTTTTTCTTCTCCAACTGTTTTGGAGAGGGAAGTAAGGAAAAAAATCTAGTGTTTAATATTTGAATTGGGACTACAACATTAAGTTCTGTATTTCTGCCACAAACACTTCAGTATATTTCAGGGCTTTTTGGAACTTGATCCTGCTTATGTGAAATTAGAGTTTTTCCCACCTATCTCAGTGAAAGTAATATTAATCTCTTAAGTTGCTTACTGCTAGCAATAGGATGAGGATAATACTTCTTTTTTTCTCCATCTGAGCATTGGCTGTGGAAAGTAGTTGAACTTCAGTGAATTACATCTTTACTAATGCTGTGTATCAAGACTCCATCATAGGTAAAGCAGTAACAATGCCCCCTATATCGTGGCAGTATTACAAGAATTTGCAGTAGAGCATTACATTTTCAGTTACAATGACATAGTCATCTCTCCTGTTAAAATAACTATCTGACATAACCACTCAAAATTAAATACAAACTGCATAGCACACAAAATTCTTATTCCATTTTTAACTTTTCAAACCTTGAAGTCATTGTACCTAAAGGGCAGGGATTAACATCTTCCATGTAATTGTAATTGGTGGGAGTCAGATATATCAGTGAAATTATGAAGCTATAAGATGAGGGGGTTTGGTAAGAATAATCAAAATCTGATTTTTCAAACTGACCCATTTTGTGACTTCACTAATTTCCTCATTTTTAATGTTAAAAGCTTTCTTCTCTGCATTATGGGAAAGAAATGTCACATAATTCACTTGTGCAGGCAAAATGCCTGTGTGGATGGGCTCCAGGTAATTAGGAATGCATGCAGCTGTAGGATTCTGGCTTCCACACAGAAATGCATCGTGTCTTCTGCAGAATTGCCTTCCACAGTGAGAATGTGCGGTACTGCTAAAAGCAGCTAAGGCTGCCTGTGCACCAGGGATAGCACAGCATTGCCAGATGTCTGTGACAAGTTTGGATGGAGATTTCTAGTGTAGACATCCTTCAGAGTTCTGGCCAAGGGCAAACCCTCATGCAATGGTTTAAGCTGTGAGAATGCAGACTGTAAATCATTCATTTTTGAATCCAAGTGATCAGAAGTGTAACACAGTGCTACACTCTTTGCATTCCTCCCCATATAAAAAAAAATAAATGCAAATTCACTGTACAGTAATAGCATGATTATTTTCTCACTATTTTTCAGGTTGAATCATTTCTCATATGTCATCAACCAGGTATCAAAAAGGTAAATTCCTTGGTATATTCTCTTAAATGAATGCTTTATTTATTTTACAGGTTATTTGTGAAATCCTACTAATGTGCACATGAATGCAAACAATCATCTTTTTCTTGTTTTCTTCCTGGCTAATTCTCTGACTTACACCTAAACTGTAAAGTGTTGGCATAAAATAAGTAATCTGTCACAGATTTACATGAACCAAGACACCTTTGTTCCCACTGGCTGAGAAAAGCCTTACAGTGGGTGAAAAAACAACCTTCTTGTCTTCATGAGACTGGTGTAAAACTAAGAAAACAAGCCCAGAGGAAAGAGGGTGTTTGCAGCAGCTGGATTGCAAAACCGCATTCCAGATACAATTCTTCCTCTTCTGGGGAGTGGAAATACAGCCATCATAGAAGTGCCTCAACTTCTGTGACAGGTGTGTGCAGCAAATCGGGACAGCAGAGCTTGGCATCCATCGTGGTGCACATCACAGGCAGAACGCAGAGGGATAAAATGCTGCCCAAAAAACTCAGGGTAAGCACAAATTGTGATTGCTCTTTCCTATTTTGCCCCAAGGTATGTAAATTTTGGATTGTTTCTGCCTATAATTGATTTGCATTTGTAACCCCCAACACCTAAATAATATATGCTCCAAGGACTAAGAAGAATAACTTTTAGACAGCAGACAATTGCAAGCCTCCTAGCATCATAGGACACTAAGGAAAACATTTATGCCTTATCACTGGATAAGCACAATAAAGTACAAGTTTTTTTTTAATTCAGTGGTGGCTCTGATAGTTCCCGAATGCCAGTAATATGAAAAATAATTTTAAAAAGACTTTGCTTCACAAATTTTTCAGCTTTAGAAACCAAATCTTTTCATATTTTCTTTGATAAATGGTTTTAAATTATTGGGTTTTTTATTTTTCTCCTGAAGATATTAAAAATTCAGAGAACCTCAAACCCACTAGAATAGAGCAGAACAAAATGTCATGAAAAAAACAATAAAAATGTTATAAAAATGTAACTTTTAAAGGAGAATGCAAATCCAAAAGTATATTGTATTCACAGCAAATGATTTCCTGGCATTTTGCAAATAGCATCAGAGAGATGGATAACACACGTTTGTAGGTATCCATATTTTTTTTTTAATACTGTCTTGTTCTAGTTTTTTGTTCTGCAGTTTTAAAGGCCTGAAACTTGAGTTATACATATTGAGTAGCTACAACTTTGACATCAGTGGGAATCATGCCCAATACATTATGAATAGACAGATAAAACTGTGCAAGTGAGAAATCAGTATCAAAGAATCAAGGTCACTTTTGAAAATGTAGTTTTAAATTACAAAGTGCTAGTGGACAACAGAAAATAATGAATATTCAATTTCTGACTTCCACTCTCTAGGATATTCGTTTGCTCATAAATTTGGAAACAGGGCTGCCTGTGACAATATCCATCCTCTAGAAGGAGGTGTTTTTCTCAAGTTCCTCTTTGTACATCAGTGTGGGCACAGGCACATGAACTTTAGCTTGAAACAGTTAACTTAGTTAACTTTTTGTAATGAATTATGCCTAAAAGAAGTTAAAAGTACTTACCTTATAGCTTAGATAACTTAGCAGTAGAGTTTCAAAGAGACTTATTACAGCCACAGACACCTTAAGTGAAAAAAATGTGTACATTAATACTGACTTCTATAGAATATACGACAATAAGCATTACAATGAAAATAAACAATAATATAAAACAGCTTTTCCATGCATCCTCTGAAAACATCTTGGCTAACAGCATTTAGCATGAAGTTTAGATATTGTTATTTTTCTGAGTAAAGCACAGGCTGTGACTTGAGTCTCATTGTTCCTTTCCAAGTATAAAACTCCAGAGATCCAGCAGTGTGGCCTTTCCATGGTGCTTAGAGAGCTGCATACAGTCTATCTGATTGTTTCTCAAATTTCATTTGTCTGTTCCTA
This sequence comes from Hafferia zeledoni, assembly GCA_035583235.1. Taxonomy (NCBI): domain Eukaryota; kingdom Metazoa; phylum Chordata; class Aves; order Passeriformes; family Thamnophilidae; genus Hafferia; species Hafferia zeledoni. The sequence goes on along the minus strand of JAWWEV010000004.1, from coordinate 22,476,639 downwards.
AAAGGTACCAAGACCTTTTCACAAGACAGAGAAGAAGGAAGCTGTAAATAATGGAAGCCATTCAGCTCTTTACTATCCTGTAAAGGTGTTATGTGTGAAAAAGCAAACACTTCTCTTTTACTGTGTATAATTCAGAAAGTTGAAAAATGATACAGATTAATCATTATTTATTTTAATATTTAAATTCACCTGAGCTCTGTTTACCAGCCTTCACTTAAATTATATATTGTTAGTGTATGTATTATATAATTTAACAATATTTAAATAGTCGAACATTAAAATAGTAAATAATACTTAAAGCTTTATAGATATTAAATAACTATAAAACTTACTTAAATCCTTTGCATAGCAATCATTTGTATTTTAATGTGTATTGTGGGAATATTCTGTCAAGATGTACAAATTCAGCTGGAGCACAAAGTCAAACAAGCCTCAGGATTTCTCATTTTAAATTAATGCTCACTACTACTGAAAACTCAGAACAGTGCACTATTTGCACTCACAATATCATTATCTAGAATTTAGAAAGATGCTTTGAACTGGAAAATTATTAATATATGCAATCAAAGTATATCAGTTTCTCCAAGTAATTATTACTGTTTTACATAAGCTCAGGTTGTATTTTCCAACAAAAAATAAATCTTTGCTTGCAACTGTTGTTATGAATATATGTGTATTTACACATGTATACATACAAACATAGGTATACATTCCTATGTTTATCAAATAAATAAATGTGAGAAAAAGAAAACCAGACTAACAACAATAACTACCAAGTCACCCAACCGAATAATACAGATTTCAACCACCCAAACTCGAGAAAACGTCCCAAAAACTCTTCCAGAGAAACCTCCCAGAAAGAGAAGAGAAAATTAACAAGAAAATGTTCACCTCCCTGGATAACATGAGTGCAAAGGGCAGCAAGGCCTAATCTCAACAGGGCAGGGCAGGGCGTCCTCACCCTTCTGGGGCAAAACCCAAAAGAGACAGAAGTTCCTCCTCTCTTTATACCTCTTGACACTTCTTGATGATGTCAGATGATATGAAACACTTCTTTGGTTGCTTAAGTCAGGTGATGCTTGTCCCTTCTGATCTATATCACATCCTTTGGGCCTGATAAATTTAGGCCTAACTGAGGCTTAAAGCCAAAACTACCACAACATATTCATTACCTGTAATCCCCATAAAGGTAAGCTTCTATTCACCCAAATAATGGGAGACCTGTTCATTAAAATAAGAAAATAAACATGGAATTAATAAAAATCTGGTCTTTTGAACAGAAAGAAAAAAAAAAAGTTGTATGTGTGAATGGAAATTAGAGCAGCCTTATTTTTTTAAAAAAAATTATCAGTAATAAAAATTTTAAATCAGTAGTTATCTACTCAGTATTAGCATTGCTTGTATTCTAAACTAGAGCCAAGCAATAAGTTCCCCATGGGAAACTGACAATCCTTTTGTGTGAATTTTTTGCTCTATGTAATGGTATAAATGGTATCTAACCCTCAGAGCTTGTCCTATCTTGGAAAAATCATATGTAGCCTTAGTATTTCATGGCCTCAATGCTACCAGGCCCTTGATTGGTACCACTGGAATGTGTCGCGCTCAGTGGCACAATGGTTTACTGTCAGCCACTCCCTGCTAGTCAGAATTGTGGTTTAAACACAGGCATCCATTTTTTTCTGCAAGGTATAAGTATTAGGTCTCACAGGAGCATCCAGTCCAGCAGTTCACTTATGCAGTCAGAGAAACAATTAAAATTCAAATCGGCAGAATAGTCAGAAACACAACTAATTGCTTGAGAGCTAAGAGAACATCACTATTATATGTTAAAAAGGTCACCATTCCAGATGGAAATGGATTTGTCTTCCTGTTTTCCTGCCCTTCCCTCCCTGATGCAGACTTTTGCTTTGCTTTTGTAAATTAGGAACTCACCAATCGATGGTTCCAGGTGTGTAGTTTTGATTGGTGGAACAACTCCGGTTTAACTCTTTACTGATAGTTGTCATACCATCCATGCAAAGTCCATTTCCATTAGTAAATGTATATGGGAACACAGTCATAAAAACATGGATATTAATTACATTATTAAATGTTCTAGAAAATACATGCAATACTTTGATACCCTAGACAATGGATACAGACATTTTTCAAAGTGAAGCAACATTCAGAAAGTACCACTGTATGTGTTCCATATTTGTAGATAAAGGACTATGGAGCATTTCAGGTTCCATTTTTTGAAGATTTATTTTCAAATATGTTCTAATTTAAAAACACAACAACTGAAATTACACTTTGTAAAGCTGAACCAAGTATACAATATATACTGAAGATCAAGAGACACTAGAAAACTTATCACATGGATAGGCTGTGATAGAAAGAGCACATATACCTGCCACACTCTCAGCAGGAAAGACTGCAGCAAACTTCATCTGATATCCTCTTTTTGAGGATGTGAGGAGGGTTAGCGATTCATGCAGCGGTAATTCAAGTACAAAACTAGTGATACCTAAGTGAAAACATGGTGAACTTGCCTTGAATTGCTGGCACAAATCCTCCTTTCAAATGGTCATGTAAGGATGTGGGAGTATACAATTCTATAAATGAGGAAAAATATCCTTGCTTACCCCTGGCAAGCAAGGTCAGCAGAAAAGAAAGGGATGTGCAGAGCACAGATTAGCAACAACTGTATTTTTATCAACCCTGAGTGAAACAGGTGCTGAGTTGTACCCATTAATAAGGCTGCTTTCTGTCTTTCCTGCACACCTGCTGTGCCTGAAGGAGTGAATGAAAGACACTAACTTGTGCAGGCATTTCTGAAATAAATCTGATGAGAAACATTCCTCCTGTATTTGTTCCTTTAAAAAGAAGCAGGCAAAACTGTTTTCTGTGGCCATGACCTCAGCATCCTGGGTAGTTTTTTCATCGGGCTATGACACTGTACCTAGAAATTTCTTCTTTCATAGCAATGCATTTTAAGAATGCATTCAGGCAATACATTTGGTATCAAGACCTCAGGATCTCTATGGATAAAACCACTGATATTAATGGAGTTAAATTTTGGCCCAGGGTCTTAATGAGCGTACAGACAGAATGCAATAACTGCTCTCTTAAATGTAGCACAACATAATATAAGGGAATAACATATACAGAAAATAAAGTACAGTCTCTGGCTGGTGAATTGTTAAACATTTGGACTGAAGCAACAAACATGTTGAAAGGTGTGAGGAATTCAGCAGTCTGCAGATGCCTATGAATATGCATCTTTGCATATGAATACAAAAATATCGATGTATACCTGTGGCAGAAGTACTGATGCTCTAGCCTGTCCTGCAACCCCAGAAATCACGGGCAGTATAATATGCTCATTTGGGCTCACTAGAGGTCACATGACAAAAGAATAGCAGCATGCCAGAAACTCTGATTAGATGTAAAATTTTAAGGCCCTAAGTTGCTGCGCTAATATGCCTAAATTTCTAAGGATGGATTTTCTCTTCTCATTGTGAAAAATTCTGCCAAAACATTACTGCTTATTTTCACCCCACATTTCTTCTTATTGAAGAGACGTTCTAAGATACATGTGGAGTCAAAAACAGCTTATTGCAGGTCTTGTTTCATGGAGATTTTTTTCATGGTCCTTTTTCAGATGCTATCATTCCTCACAATAAATTTTGACTTAAAAAAAAATACAATCTCAAATGCATCTTCTGTACTTCCTATTCACAAATACTTCTCTCACGCACTGCTGAGTAAAACAAATATTCTTTAACTCTCTCTGCTTTGGATTTTGTTCTGGTAAAGTAGAGTGTGCTAGTTCTGTCATCTCAAACTTGGTATTTTCATATGTGCTTTATTTCATTCAATATTTAAGGACAACAAAATCAAATCAAAAGAATGCAAGTTGAGTTGATAGAATGTGGTGCTTATTAGTGTTAAGAATTGAGACAATTCACTGTATCCAGGCCACCAATACAACAGAAGTGCAGAATTATATAAATTTTAATTTCTTCTATATTTGATGATCAATTGTATAACATATTAAAAACCAAAAAAAAACCCGTTACAGAATATCATACTGACAGTTGTAGGTGTGCAAAATTATGTATTATGGCCATAGACCATTGTGAGTATAGAATGTACTTTTGATCTCCCTCTCTCGTAAGTGTTTGGAGAAAGCAGAGGGCTAGAAAATAATCATCAATATCATCTGCATGGAAGTTCACTTTCATGTGTTTGTGTGCTCATTTCCAGGATCTAAGGTTATAAGTAAGATTACTTAAGTAAAATCCTAAAAGAATTGTTATATAAACTGGCAATTGGATATTTGCAATTTTACATAGAAACGTTATGTAAGAATACAACCAAAATATATATATTTGCACAATTACATCTGATACACGGTATCTAAGCAGACAGCCAGGATTATTTTAGCAGTAAAGTGAAAAAAGTAGCATTGTTATTTTAGTTCTTATTTCCATTCACAGTGTAAGACTAGGTTTATAATTCGTTCAAAATGTCTGTAAGATGTAAAACCAAATACTTGTTGACAGAGAATCAAACATGTATTTATTAATTTATTTCTTATGACTTAATGCTTTAAGAGCAGAGATGACAAAAAACTGAAACATTACCATCCAAGTCCTTGTGTAGGATCATCCAGGAGCACACGAACTATGTATAAGAAACAGCTTAGTAGCTTGAGAGAGAAATTGAATAATCGTATTCTCAGACCTATTTTGAAGAGAAAAGAACATAATGAAATAAGTTCAGGCTTTTCACTGTTTCACCCACCTTGAAGGTAAAGCTAAAAGGAACTGGAATGTGGTAATAAAGCAAAGGTCAATCTGCCCAGTAACCTGTCTCTGACGTGGGCAATTGGCATATCACACAGAGGAATGTGAGAATAAGCCTATCAGATACACATATATTACACTTTTCCATCTTTCAGAAATCTCTGTCAGTTTTGTAAATTTTGTAAAGTTTTATGTAAATAACTACTTGGTCATTTGTTTGAAAACTATTCTTTGACACTCATGTTTATTGATGACATTCTTTGTGCCTTTGGTAGTTTTTAAAGTCCACTCTCTTGAAAGGGGAACCAGAACTACGTAATGCTTTTTGAGGTGCAAAATTCAGCAACATGAAGAAAACATACTTTCAATCATAGGCAGAGAATATGCAGTGGCAAGTGCTAAAATATCAATATCTGAAAGTCTTCATGCAGTAGCTTCACATACAGAATATATTAATTCTACCCCAACTTCTAAAATATTTAACCGTAGTTATTTAATGTTGCAGTTGAGTCATAATGCCTTAAGAATCAGGATATCTGAAAGTCATGCTGCATGCACAACTGAACTGAGTCAACAACTTCTTCTGCAACCCATGTGAATACTGAAATGTTCTAGCTGAAAGGATATATCACAAATACTATCACAAAATATTACAGGATTTCCCACAAATATAGGTCTAATGCACAAAGACAGGATTCCTTCCCCGGGATCCATGTGGACACTTTCCCCTATCACATGGGCAGTTTATTTCAGTGCTAATTGGAGCCATCTTCTACTACAGTGGAACTTCACTGCATTTTTGTGTGATTTTGCAGTCATTAGAGGATTAGAGTTCAAATCTCAGCATTGCTATTAATTTAAAGTAGACTTTTTTGCTAGTTTAAATATTTGCATCTGACTCTTGTTTTTTAGCTTTCATTCACTAATTAAGCTAAAACTGATAGTTTGATAATGTTAAAGTGGGTGGAGGTCTCTTTAAGCATTCATTTTTTTTCAATCTTGTGAACTGAGAGTCCAGTTCTGCACAGCTGAACCCTTCTGTCCCTATTGACTCTTACCTAGATGTGACTACATTTGCACCTAATCATAGTAAGGACAACATGCTTTACTGTTGCATTGCTGAACTCAATGTAATTACTTCTGTGTGCATACATTTCCTTTTTAAGGAAAAAAATCATATTTATATTACATACTTTTTGGCTTTACTCAGTCTTCAGTTCAAAATCAGCATCTTACGGATAAAACTGATAAATCACTTTTTATATCTAGTAGTTTCCTTTCCCTTAAAACTCAATCTGCTACAAACAGAAAAATAGAAAATAGATTTTTAAATATTCTGCCATGCAATTGCTGAAAGAAATCTTAAGGTTTATTACACAAAGTCCTTACTACTTTTAACTGTGAATTTGCAGTCATCACATAAAAACTGTATGGACTTTTACAGCATCTTGATTCTAGGGGTTAAAATCCTGTGGACCATGAGAAGTCCCACAGCTGTTACTGGCAATTTGGCTTGAGAACATTAACCTAATGTGATTCCTGCTGTCCTATCAAGAGTAATTACCCACAGACTATTTATTCCTCAACAGTGAAGGAAGGGAAGTAGTAAGTGGATTGAGAGGTGGAAGGAAGGAAGAAATAAAGGAGGGAAGGAACAAATGAATGAAAAAAAGAAGAAAGTAGAAAGTAAGTAACTAAGTTATGATCCTATTTGACTCGGAGACTGCTATGATCCTCATTCACAGCTTTTTTTGAACCTTTGCTGAAGAAACCATGAGTTGTTTGTTTGTCCTAACCTGTTTGTGGAAGTCTGCTGTAGTATGAATGGTTGCCATAACAACTAAGCTATTACAACTAGAAAAGCAGATAACATTTTTAAAAAAAAAGCATTCCTAACTCTAAATAACCAAAAAAAGCCTATCAGGAATACTTTTCCTTTTACCATTTTTTCCTTAACAACTTTCTTAGATGAGTACAGAAGTCTGTTGTTTTTCTTCTGTTTTTTTAGCTCTGTGAAACATTAATTTTGGTGTGAAACACTTATTTTCTGCATTGATAATGGCTTGGTTTCTAACCATAATTTGAAATTATATGTTGGTTTAAATGGCAAAAGGAAATGGTGCTTTTCTGATTAAAAATGACATCAATACAAGGCCTGCTGCCTTAAATTCTTAACTCTCAAACCTCAGTTCTGATAGATTTCAGAACTCAGGCTTTGGATGTTTCCAAAAGGAATGGCTGTTCCCAGAATATGAAGCAGGTTCTCACACTAGACAGGCTTTCACCTCAGGGTTCTGCTCAGTGAACATATGAAGTGCATATCATGGCTGGGCTTATGTATCAAGTGGGACAATAGTACAGGTCCTGTATCGTATGTGATCAGGTCAGTTATTAAAACATAAATATGGAGGAACAGGCCTCAAGTTTATCCTGTTCCAGAAGGTCATCTCTCCTCGTTCTATTCACCTCAGCCTTTAGAACCAGTGTGGAGTCAGAGGGAGCAAATACAGTCACCCTTGTTAAAGTTTTGGTTTTATTAATACAGGGCTAACAAAAGCAATGTTTTGCTGGTAGAAATCTTCTGGAGCCTCATATCTGGGGATGTCACCTGTGAGTTGGAAGGAAAGCATGTGTTCCACTGTCACGGAGATCTAGGATTTCAAATGTGGCAAGGAGGGGGACAGTCACCAGAGAAGGAATTTAAAATAGGTTTTCAATTAATATTCTATTACAAAGGAAGCATTTCATATTTCTGTTTGCTTACTGTCTATTTTTGTTCTCTATTTCACATGCTGTCAGTGGATCAACATGGTCTGCTTGACTTAATTTCTTTTTCTTCATTCACAGCCAGATTTTTCAAGTAGCAGGGTCACTTACACAGAATATCTCTCTATTTTAACATGGGTGCAGCTACATCAATCATACACTGTTATTCAGTTATTTGTTGTTTAATGGGAATGTAATTTCACTGTGTCTGTGTATCCAACTTGCTACAGACTCATTTTCTTTAAAAAGAATTGTTAATAACAATTCAAAATCTATTTGTTTTGTGAACTAAATATAACTATGTCAAATCTTAATGTTTCCTTCTCAGTTTGAACAAGTACTTGCTGTTTTTACAGGCATTTTAAGTACAGAATGATACATTATATTCCGTTACTTCTGACTGCCACTTTCACTTTTATTATAAATTCTTCATGCTTTCCTTGCGAGAATTTTTTGCAATTAATTGTCACATTTAAAGAGCTCATCTAAACAGAGTGACAGAGACACCAGATGAGGATTTTACAATCACCTTCCATTATTCCTTTTTAACTCACTAGTACATTTTTGGGGTTTAGCAAAAGCATCTCAGTAGCAGCTGACTTTAGGAGTTGGACCAAAATATACTGTTAATAATTTATACCCTGATGACAGTTATCTTTTATTCCCTCTTTACTGAATTGAAACTTCACTTATTTTTTCCCTTTGAAACTTATTTTAGGCTGTGATCTTGGCAAGTACAAGCAAGTCATACAAGAATGTCATCTTTTTCTCTTTCATACCTTGAACTTGGCAAGACATTTGCTTGCAAAAGATTGAGTGAAAGCTGGGCTAGCATTGGACATAGGCTTCTTTTATCAACTTAAACCAGAATAATAATGAATAAAACAGCTGATGTTTCAAGCTACTGGCCTGTGTGTGATTTAGATCAGGATAGTGTTCTATAGAAAATTTATATAAATTCTAGACTTGACTGCTCTAGCCATGTGATAATATGCAAAAACTGTTTGGTTTAACATGCAAAAACATGTTTAGTTTAATTTAGTCATACTATCTGGAAATTTGCTGATACTAGTGACAATTTTCTCAGTGATAGCGAGTACATCTTTAATTTGTGAAGGAAGGGCTCTCACTGAATACAGACTATTATCCAGTATCTTTGCTTATCAACTCCCTGACACCTCTGGGCAATAGACTCCTCCAATTTCCATGAAGGATTGAATGAGTACACTTGAAGGAGTGGCAGGTTACTATGTCAGCAGCAGGTTTTTGGAGCTTTTATTTTGGGGTTTCTGGTTCTGAGTATTTGGTCAGGAACTAAGATCTGCATAAGCAGAAGGAGTGTTTGAACTTATAATCCTGCGGGGGGGATTTTTTTTTTTTAATTCTGTACTCTCGTGACTATCCACATCATTTACTAGCAGAGGTAGTTCTCTGCTTTCTATGCTATTTAGGCACTTGAATTAAGATGAATTTCCCATGTGTGTCTATGTAAGTGTAATAAATAATGCATATCCTATGGATGAAACTCCAGAAGCTTTCTTAAGCTTGATTCTCCAGCTAAAAAACAGCAATTAATTACAAAGGCCATATTGAAAATGTCAGTAATTCACAGCATGGAAAGTAAAAAATGCTTAGGCAATAAAAAGATCAAGTTCTGTGATGTAAAACTAGTATTTATTTAATACTAGCTCTTAGACAGAAGACTTTATGGTATAACTTATTTTTGAAAACTTGATCTTGTCTCCCCAGTTGTGTTTGGATGGGTTTTTTATATTGGGACATAAAAAGTAAAGTTCTTTCTTTCCTCCTTTCTGTCTCTTCCTAAACAACAACAACAAAGAGGAATTTTACGTGTATTGTAAGGCCAAAATTTATTCTTTCTAGTCTAAAAGTTTTATGTATTGTAATTTTAGTTCTTTACATATGCAATGCAAATAGACGTAAGTTCAGTCCTGCTACGCAGAATAAAATTGAGGTCAGTTACTGCTCTCCTCTGCTAAGAACTCCACTGGTCTAACCAAGATTTGATAATATCCCATGTTTCTCTCCCACTAGGCCAGTTGCATGGATTTCTATAAATTGATTACTATCCTAATTCCTCCAAATTATTCTCTCCCATGATGGCCTATGAATTTAGCCTTAAATGTCAAAGATGATATATCTTAATTATACACAGGCTAAAGGCAAGGACTACACATCTGAGGGACCACACCAGGAGGAGGTATGTCCTCCTAATTAATCTCCTTTCCAAATTTCATTTTTTCTTTAATACAGATCAAGTTGGAAATTTTAGGAATATTTAATAAAATAGAATGCTTCAAAAAGCTAGGTACTTCTGCAGCTTTCCCCCCACTTTCCTAAGTGTGTCTTTGCTTTCCTAAACACAAAGTCACGACTTGTCAATGAACACTCACTGTGAGATCCATGCCATTAGTCAACTTCATCACAGCACACAAATAAAATTATGTCACTAAGTGTTTGATCCTTCACAATAAGTATGTTGTTTTAGAGTTTAAATAACACTTTCTGAATTTGTTTTGGATATTATGTAAAACTGACTCCCCTACAGGGTAAAATTTTAACTCAGAAGAAAATCAATGATAACTTCATAGTTGCCTTCAATTGAATTGAGTTTTACTCAGTGTCACAAAAATACTTAACAGAAATTAATCCAACTGCTTACTTGATCTTTGGTTTTTGATGAAGAAGAGCTTTAGTCTCTCTTTAAATGTATTTTCATTCATATAGAATTCAACTTGCACCCTGAAATATAAAACGAAGTATTAGAATTGGACATGAAAGATAATAAATTACTATTTCAAAATAATTTTTCTCTAACCAGCTACTCTTTATATAAAACTAAAGAAATATAAAGTGTTCTGCCAAAAGCTCACTTGACTTTGGACTAATATTAAAAGATTTTTAAAAAAGCCCTCCAACAAAAAAAACCAAAAAAACCCAAAAAAAACCTTGTTGTTTATTCCCTTTACATGCAGAATTATTTTCATATTACTTAGACAGTCTACACTGCTAAATAAGAAGCTCTGTGCTTTTGGTATTTTCATTGAAAGACTATCATCACATTTGCATCCTAGTAGGGCAGATTTTCTTGATGTTCAGGTTAAGCCTTCCATTTCAATTTAACTCCATTTCTGTAAAAGTGATTTTAGTGATTCTTCTTTTTTCTACCTTGTTCACATCTCTATTAAGCATTCGTGCCTCAGTTCACTTGTTTGTATTCACCTTTAACGAAATGCTCATGCACCAAACAAACCATCCTACTGAAATCCAAAAGCAAAATTATGTTGCAATCATTAGGTGTTGCACAGAAAATAACTCCCCTCCTGATTATGGTAAACTATCAGTGTCATCTTTTCTTTTGTCCATTCCCCTCAGATCCGCCAGGATGTACTTCATCTTTCTGCCCCTCAATTTAGCCTGAGTACAAGTCATGCAAATAGTTGTACAGACAGAAGAGAGAACTGCTGCAGGGGTTGGCAGGGCAAGGTGGTGTACAGAGGCTTGGGCTGTTCAGCACTGTGGGGCTGTACTGCCTGCTGTAGGATGAGTGCAGCATTAGTCTCATTGTCACTGAAGTCCCTGCTCCACTCAGCTTACTGAATCCCCTCACCAACCCAGTTCTCATCCAGCAATCAATCTCTACCACAGCACAATTTCTGTCCCTTCCTGAGAAGTCAGTCCTCAGTTTGAGAACTGTTGTTATTGCTGAAGAATAAAATGACAACATACAAGTGAGTTACTTCCTCAAGTCTCATTTCCTCTATCATCATGTGTTGCACAACTGCATACACTTTTTCTGTTCATAAGCATGCCTGAACTTTATTTCAGCATTTCTTCTCAGCAATCTTTTCTTTCTTCATATATGTGTACTTCAATTACTTGGTTTGATCTGTATTGTCATATTTTTCCAGCAGAATCCTGGCTTTAGTTTTTCTCATCTTGTATGTTAAGCCTTTGCCAAAACAATTTTCATGTAATCTAATGTTATCTACAGTGTCTCTCTTCACCTCAAGTATTTTTCTATACTATATATTTCCATATACTTATGGAAATAGAGATTTATTTATGATATATGGGCCTAGAATGGGTGGCATCTCAGGTAATGTGACCTTTTCATTCTTGCTTATTCCTAGAAGTTTAGGCATATCACTTTGTAGGACAAGGTCACATAAGGAAGGCTCTGATTCACTCAGGGGGATTGGTTATTTTTAACTAGTAATTTACCTTTGGTGTGCTTTATTGTAGTGTTCCTTGTAGAATGGGTAATTACACTGCTTCCTATTCAGAGGAAGCAAAAACATAACCTTTTTTTAAAGAATCTATATTTTCCCAAGGTACTTAATGTCATTAATGCAGTGACAGTTTCAGTGGGAAACATCTCCCATGATTTGGCAGGTGTCACATGCTAAGTGTATCTACTTAATCCTCAAGGATATAATACAGTAGGTAAACAAAGTGGCAAAAGCTATTGAAGGGATGTTATTAAAGGACACACAGTATTGGTGTTCTTTTCTTTTCTTACACATTCTAAACTATCAGAGTTTTCTGTAAGAAAATTGCAGTAAACACTTATGAAAAAGCAACATGTTAACATTATGCCTTGATTTAATGATAAAGAGGAAAGAGGATGTGGGAGCTAATCACCCTCCTATCACTACCATTCTGAATTGCTCTGATAGCCTTCTAACAGCTGTCTACTTTTCTTTTCTTAGTAACCTCTGCTCACAGCAGACTGGGATTCCACAAAACAGCAGTTTCCATGGCAAAATGGATTACGAATTCTGCTGATACCACTTCCATGGCTCCTTCTCTTTCCCCTGGCTTTCTTAAACTTTAGTTAAAACTGTCGTGGCCTTCTACATTTGCAGAAAATACACTACTATGCATCTGTGATTAATGTATTCTCATGATCCTCTGGCTACCTGACAGGGAATATTTCACTTTATTTCTTGAAGGTTACTGTTTACTAAGTAAAGCTACCTATGAACAGCTGAAGGAGCCACTGGCAGGGATAAGGACAGAAATCTCTAGGTACTGCTCCTTCTCTGCTTTTCATTTCTAGGGAGAACACTCATTATACTTGAACATTTGTTGTAATCTTTTAATGGTTAATATTTTACCACAAGTATTTGCCTTTTTCTGTATTTTTCCCACTATAAGGCACAACCTAGAAGAGGAGTACTTTGGGAACACCACAAATAAATCCTCCAGTGAAATATTAAGATCATTTCATAGCAGTAGTAATGAAGGGCTTGAACAAGCTTTTTCTGGACTTAACTAGTAAAAGTTACAATGATGTTTGAAGAGAGTGAGTGAAACTCATTGTGACATACTTATATAAAATAAAACCTGATTACTCTGTTGCAGGATAAGTGCTACCTGGAATCTGATTCCAAGCAAATGGTTTTGATGCAATGGCACACTTGCAGTTCAGGGGGGTAGAATATGTATATGCTGATCATCCGGCATAAAGAATAGATTTGTGGTTACTCTGTATTTACAGTGCAATTTAAAAAGGTAATTTAAACAAGTTGTGCTTCATGTTTATTATCTTCCTGTAAAAGACAGCTGTAGTTCAGTCCACCCTAACCAAAGGAAATCAAGCTCAAGGATTAAAATGCTGTTCCTTGATGATGGTTACAGGGACAGAAATGTTTGCTGAACATAAGGATTTTGTGTATGCAGTCAGTTAATTACGTCTGAATTTTTCAGTGCATGTAGTAGACTGAATAGTCCATGAAAAGCTGCTTTTGGAGGTTAAAGAACAGGTTTTATGTTTTGCTGACTCTTGCTTCAGCTTTGCATTGATAGTGGTCTTCACTGGTTTAAACACAAAGTACAGTGATTCAGTGGATCTTTCAAACTGTAAGAGACATCTTGAAGTACCCAAAGTCCAAGTATATTTTGCATTTTTATAATTCAATTAAGATGTAATTTGAGTAGAACATTTTAATGTAATACAAAGTATTGCAGGAAAATCCTAATTGATGCCAGGGACACTAATGCAGAGCACTTCTGATGGCTGTAAAACACTGGGACCAATCTGTCTGCACTCTTGTTACTTAACTCATTTTGCCTGCGTTTTTCAATTGCTGTTTACAGTGTCATTCTAACTCCATAGCCACACTTTAGTAACAGTATTACCTTGCACCCTCAACTCTACAAATTCTCTTTCCTTCATTCTAGAAGGAAGTAGATTTGTCAGAAATAATCACTTCCAAAATAAAACTATGAGTTGAATTTCTCACTAAGTGCATGCAAAGAGCTGTAAGTGCTATTTATTGATGTTGAAATTAGGAAAATGTATTAACTGTACAAATAGATCCAATCCAAAAAACTGATTTACATAAATTTTTTCAATACATCTTTTTAGGAAGGAAAACATTTTATATTTTTCCTACAAAGAAAGCCCTGTAATATAGGAAGAGTATACATATATTTTTCATTGGGATTTGCCAATTCAATATATGTGAAACCCTGTTAGATTTCAAACCTGAAATATTTTTATGTAGAGTGCAGACAGATGCTTAAAAATGAAGCATCTGAAGCACTGAAGTGAACTTGCTATTATGAGATCTTTTACTGTTTAAAAAAATAAATGGAAAAGACATTTTTTTCTTACGACTTTTACCAAAAAGATTCATGTGCTTTAGTGATGACTGTCATGGATAACATTTCTATTTGAAGTTTTGCAATTTCTGAAACTCTCAACGCTGATTTGTTTTAAAAGCTACAATGTTACTCAAGCTGTTTGCCATGCACTGTGCTGATGAAATCTAACTTGTCATGCACTTTCCTAAAGATGACTCTAACAAGTGTAGAGTAATTAAGCCTGACCAGTATAAGGTCACTTTCTGATGGGGAATTTATCTGTTTATCAAGGATAAAATGATGAATAATTCCAAGATCTCTGTGGAACTGTGTTCATGTACTATTGGGTTGTAGATTCTCTGAAATATCTAACATTGTGGCAGTACATGACAGGAGGTGTGGAACCCATGTTCTAATTGCAGTATGCAGGATTACCTATTGCCTCTGATCTTCCTGAACTAAGTTCTCACAGTACTCGTCTGAAACACTTAAGCAGTGCAATTGTCTGTCTCAAATTTGAACTGTCACATCACAAAGACATGCTGGGTTATCCTAATCCTCAGTGTGTGCTATGACACCTGCACCTGGGTGTTTCTTTTGTTCTTTTCTTTCCACAGGTGCATTTACTTAAAAGCTTCCTTCTGTATCAGTGAATCTGAGTTTATCTATCTAGTGACGTTTCCCCAGTCAGATCTGCATTCACCTGATTATGTAATGGGACATCAATAGAACTAATGGTTTCTAGAGATCAGGTATTACAAGTGTCACCATAAGAATTTTCTGCATTAACTAAGATAGAAATAACATAAGCTGAATTCAGCTTAATCACAAGTTACAGAAAAAGCATTAAGGATGTAAAAATAACTTTATGGCTTAGAACTGTATGTTGTGCTTGAATTCCTCTTTAATGTATCTTTCCCATAAATGCTGATTTTTTCACTTGAAACAAATCTTAGCACCAGAAAACTGGCCAAACTGAATTTTTCAGGTTGCACAAAGTAAAAATTTGTATCTGAAACCACAACAAAAAATACTTTCTATGTCAAAGAAAACTTTTCCTTTACTTGAAATTTTTAGCATTTTGACTTTTTGAAAAGTTATCCCTTCACTGAATTTTTTTCTTTACAATTTAAATAGTATATGTGTGTGTCTATATTTTTATATATATCAATGGAAACTGGCCTTTATGAAACCAATATAGGTCCATGGCAGAAATTTAATATTACAGCAGTAGAGATAGGAAATGGCATTATTTTTCTTTTAACATTTCTGAGGGAAAGATTTTTAAGAGACTTTGGTAGTATGCATGCTTTTCAATAAATTAATAATACTTTTTTTAAATCCCCAACTCAAGTCTTGCATATTCAAATTATCTCAGTCCTGCACTCATGAAAACCACTGGTAAATTTACCATTCTAGTAATGGTGCAGTAATAAATTTTCAATCTGTATTTGTCATTAGAAACCCTTAAGGAGAAAATACTATGAAATTTTACCATGGAGAAAAGAAATCTCAGAGTAGTCTCCCTCACACACTTGACTTTTTACTGCAAATATACTTTTCTGTTGCAAACTATTGACTGAGGTAAGAAAGTTAATAAATCAATCGTGAATGATGCATTAAGAAATAAGGCACTTTAAGCTAAATTTTGAAAGGCAGTCACTGAGGGAAGATACTGGATAAATTTAGTAAAACTTTTTTTAAAAACCTCTTTTTTCCCCAAAAAGCATACAAGGTGGGGAAAATAGACATTTTAATGTGATTTTATTGCATGTGAAAATAGCTCTTTTTAACTTCTGGGCAAAAATACTTCACATGTAGGATATATGCAGCACAGAGCTATTGCAATGGAAATCCATTATGTAAGACTTTTTACTGCTTAAGTCTGAATATCTGAGCAATGGGATGTGCTTCATGAGTTTCATTCCACACACTGCTCAGTGGTAAAACTTCTTGAATATTGAGCATACTGTGATAACACCTTTCAGCCTTTGTCAGTCCTCATTTAACTGTACATTAGAGCATTAGGATCAAAATAGGTAATAACCCATTGCAAGTACTTTTTTTTTTTCCTGCTCAAATCTTATTCTGTTCATCTGGACAATTTCTCTATTGTTTTCCTGAAATTATTTTTCTGCACCAACTTTTCTCTTTGCCATTCAACAAACATTTAAGTTTGGTTTTAAGGGAAATGTTGCTTTGCTATGAAAGGCAAAGGGACAGTTGGTGATTCATGAGTAACAGAACTGCATTAGGAGGGAGACAATTCATGTGTCTAACATGCCCTGTCCTCTGTGTCATAACTGCATGTCCCTGACACTTGTTGATCTAAAACAAAAGGTTACATGGCAGATCCAGTCTATTCATTAAATCTGTCTCCTTTCTGATAAGTGAGGCATACACAGAGTCAAACATCTCACCTGATTATCCAGCACACATTGTACAACAGAATTAGAAATTACTGTTCTTAAAGTAACAAAGTGCCTCACGTTGTTGATTTAAATTTAACAGTATTTCTACTAGAGTATTTTAATGCTAATCATTGCAAAGCTTTCATTTGAACATATTTATAAATGCTTACCAAGCTTCCGTCTCTTGTAATGCTGCCCATTTAATAATTACCTTAGTAAGACTCATGTTCTTTCAAAAAAAAACCCAAAAAACTTTAGTTATTTATCCAAGTAGGCACACTTGTGCCTACACTGAAAACAGTCTGCAGGGTCAGAGGTAGTTTTAGGAGTTTTTACCTCCGTCTATTTACCTTCTTGCCTCCAACCTCTTTCTTTGGTCCTCTGAGACCTTTCTCCTGCTACTCCATGCTCAGACTACAGTTTACTGACCACAGTCCTCTTCCAATTCTTCCTTCTCTCTGTTCTTCCATCAAAATTTTGAAGATTCTTCCAGTCCCTTCTTCAGCAGTTCCTTTTCTCTAGTCCCTTGCAGGTATTTTCATCATCTAGGTACTACAGAATTTCACTGTTTCCCTTGAAAACATTGAGGAAGTGGCACACTGTCCCACCTGTGGGTTGTTTTCCTTTTTTTTCCGATTTCCTACATGGACCTTTGCCTTCAACATGCCTTTCTTTACACTATTGTCATCTGGAATCTTGGGACTGTTTTTCTTCCTTTTCTTTTCTCCTTGTAAACTTTTCTTCATTCTTGCCAAAGTCTCGTTCTCCTGTTTCTACTTTTTGTTTTGCAGAAAGAACTCATTCTCTTCCCTAGAACCACCACCTCTCTAACTCTAACCACAGTCAAAACAGAATGTACAGCCTGCTGCCTGTAGGTCTCCTTCCATGTCACTGTTAACAATTTCTTGGTTCTTAGTTATTGTAACAAGTTTCACTAATTTAGAATTACCTCTGGCAGCTTGTCCCTTCTCATTATCCACCTCCTTCTTTCACTGTACCTTTTAGCTTAATAGTAAAGCTAAAGGTCATTCTTCTAAATTTCTAGCGTTCAAAATCTTGGCCTGTGTAACAGGTACCTCTGGACTTTACTATTATCACCTCATGACCTTGAGAAATCTCTGTCTTTTGAGATATTTACCTTTCCTCTTAAGTTATTTCACCAACTTTGTCCACCTCCAGTACTGTGGGCTAGCCCACAAATACCAAAGCTTTAATAAATGCACTCTAAGCACTGCATACACACTGTATGTGCCCTGGGAATGTTGGTGCTGTGGCCCTTAAAAGATACTTCCTCCTCAAGCCCAGCAGAAACTTAATGATGACCACTTAGGAAAATATCCACTGTGGATGGATGGTGGTGATGGGGTTGTGTCACTGCTCCAGCACTTAACATGTGATGTTATTTCTCTGTAGATTTTATTTTAATAAGTTTGGATTCAGTTTGCATGCTCCCCATTTAACAGTTTTCTCTTACAAAATAAGCAGTAAACACTATGAGAGACATTGTCATGGAGATTAACGAGATAAAGATAGAAACAGGTGTTTGGATAAATAGCAGCCTTAAACTGTTCTGGTAGATTGTGTCACAGAATAGAATAAATAAATAAAAATCTTAGACTCATTGCTTACTTTAGATATGGCAGTTCACAGTTCCACATACCTTTCTTACATATAAAAAAATACCTGGGAATGAAACACGTCATCTTTGCTTGGTTTTGGTTTGGTTGGGGTTGTCTTTTTTTTTTTTTTTTTTGGTTCTTTGTGTGTAAGTGAGGTAGTCCAGTGCTTACAGCAGCAACAAACACTGTGTGAACATAGGACTCATGTTTAATGAGAGAAAGGATGAGCCCACAACTTGACTTTAAGGAAATGCTGAGCAAACACTCTTCTTCAGTTTGGTCCCTTGCAAGTGACTCAGTCTCAAGAGTACCAGAGAAATTCAAATCACTATTCACTTAAACTCTGCTTCTCATCTGTAAGACAAATGAATTGGACTGTTTTGTTACTGCTCTTCCAAAAGTTATCTTTTACTTCTTATTTTTCAAGATTTCATCTTTTCAAAACCAGCAGGTGGAACAAAGCTGAGAGCTGTCTGTACATGGTACCCTTACAGATTAGATGGCGAATCTCAGTTTTATTTTTACTTAAAAAATGAGAAATTAAGATTTAGTTTTCTTAAAACGCAGCAGAAGGGAGGAGGAAAAAAGAGCAGATGGATAAAAAAATCAAAAAAAGGAACAAAAAAACTTTGTGGGTGAATCCTAATCTGTCATTTTCTAATTATCACATGACCAAGTGTAAAATAAAATTTTAAATATGACTCATTAATATGTTACCTGCAACACAGAGCCAGCTTCCTACTAGATTTGATCCAATGCCCACTTAGATCAATGGAAATACTCTATTTGCTTAGAGCTGAGTAAATAATCAAATAGTAAAAATATCCAAACTAGTTATTTTTCTATTGTTTGCAGTATTTAACTAGTATTTTTCTCCCAAAATTAATTTTCTTTCTATTTTAATTATACAATATATTTTACATAAAACCGTGAGGTCAATGTGAGATTTGATAGAGTATATATCTATATATTGGCTCCTCTCTAACATGATTCCACAACTTTTCATGGTCACCATCTTGTTTTTATTATTACTTCTGTTTGCTGGCTTTTGTGCTTTTGTTCTTTTTACTGCATTATGCTAGCTATACTTAGTAAACTTCAATTATGGCCAACAATTTATTCAGTGTTTCCTGAAAAAATGCACAGCATAATTGTATCAAGTCAGAAAAAGAAATTTTATGTCTTGGTTTTTTTGGGGGGTTCCTTTCCAAACTGAAATACTGGGATTGAGGAAGTTAATCTACATTTTTACCATTTACATAGTAAACTATGGGGAGGTATTAGCTACCCAAAAGGAAACAGAAGTTTTTGAGAAGTGGCCTTAAACTACAGCATTCAGTGTAAGCAGATGAATTTACATGATCTCTGTATGGAATCTTACTCACTGATTAACATTTCCTAAGGAGAGAAGTTTCAGAAATGCAGTGTTCTCAGTTCTAAGACAGAAATGTCAACATGTCATGTCAACGACACATGTCCTTTTTTCCCTCTGAATATTGTTTTATTCAGTAAGGTTTATTATATTTTATATTTACTGTTGTTTAAGGAAAAATCTACTTGATTTTTCCATGGAAAGTGTGTTCATTAACCCAAAGTATAGCTTTGTTTTCATGTGAATTCCAGTACTACTTGGAATTTTTGACCAATTAAAACAGAATTTGCCTTCTGTATTTCCTGTGATGTGACATTAACATGATGCCTCAAAACAAGTCCCTCAAAAAATATTCTGTCTACTACAGAAAAAACCTTGCAGGTAAAATTCATCTCCAGTCAATGAAATGTGGCACTCAGTCTAAACTCACACCCCATTCTGCAAAGGCAATCCAGGTAGGAACTACAATTTCAGGAGCTAGTCACAGGAAACCAAGCAGTGAAATTCTTGAGATACTATAACCTTCAAATATTTAGACCTTACTTCACCAGAATGAAGTTGTTGCTAATTTTAGTCTCCAGTGAGATCATCTGCAGTCTCTATGTGCATTTCTATACCTGTGATACATCTTTGATTCCTTGCTTATTTGACCTCTTGGATGTTTCCTTCAGCAAAATTGCAGAATGTTTCTTCAGCTTGGGAGATGTGAAGGAAGAAAATTTCCCTTTCTGTTACTGCCTTTGCCACTTACTCCTTTTCCTTCCAGCCCCAATCCTCACAACTTCCTCTTGCCACCCCCAGCTGTCACCACAGTTTGCTTTGTCACCTTCTAATCCCCTCCGGAGAAGGATATGATGAGTGTGGAATAAGTGCCAAAGCTGCTCTCCAGGGCCCCGTGCAGCAGATTCACTCAGAGCAGTTTATACAGGATGAAAAGGCTGCCTGAGTTTTATGCTACGTGCAAGGTAAATCCTTGTACACATCTATGTGGCAATATAAACATAAGTGTGCTTATTTATGTAGGACTAACAAGTTAAAATTATTGTACTTTCACAGAAATTGTCTGAAAACTGTATTTGACAGGTGACTTAGAGTGTAAATAAGTCTGACAGTCCAAATCACTACTGTAGTAGTAATCTACAAAGGCTTAGTATTTCTCCAGTTGTGTCTTCAAACAAACACACCAACCCCACAACTAAAAGAAAAACCAAACAAAAAACCCCAAACAAACAAAACCAGAAGAATGAGAAACCATTGTTGCAGGACAGCAACCACTACGATGAAGCTTAAGCACAGTCTGGAGTTAGGGGGTAGGAAAGCCTCACAATGCAGTAAATAAAAGCAGCTGCCCCAATGTCAGTAGTAGCAGGCACACAGTCACTGGGCTCAGACTGGTGGAACAGAGGGGTGACAAGTTTCCTTTGTTTTGCAGCCTGGAGAGGAGAGAGGAGCAGCCCTGAAAGGAAGAGAGGCCCAAATCTTGGGCTGTGGTTTGAGATTACAATCACTTGTACTATAGAGAAAGAGCTGCTGCCAGACCTGGCCATTCAGAGGTGTTTAGGACATGAGGCCAAGCTTAGATTGTGCTTCCAGGTCTACCAGTTTCAGTTTGAACTAGAGGAACTCTAATGTTGTTTCTGACTGATAAACTTGTAGTCAGGTGGACACATGAAGTGGGAAATACACACGTGCGTTCAGCATGGAGTCATTTGTAAATGTAGATTTGGGATCTCTACAAAACTAGCAAAATCATTAAGGAATAGTCAGCTGCATGGCTTCACTGAATCATGTTTGATATTTATCAGCTTACAACTGGCTTTCAGGACAGTCAAATAGGCAGTTTTTAGTTTACAGATGCAGTAGGTGTTTATGTTTGAAACTGGACAGTTGTTTATTTTTGAGCACATAGTTCATTGCTCTCAACAACGCAATTGCTTGCCAGCTATTATTAAATCTATCGGTACTGACCAATCAACACTTGATTTGCTTATTACCAGATAAACCACTGGTACAGATTTGTGTACAAATCAGATGCAAACACAAAATCACTTATCTGTCAGCCATGTAAAATAGGGTTGTGCTGACTGTTGGCAGGCAGCAGTAGATACGTTGTCAAGTTAGGATGTTGTTTTATGACCAGTGCAAGAAGCTGCCATCTGTACAAGGTGGGGGTGGAGTGTCTCTGCTCACATCACCCTTACAAGGGGGTGACTTCTAGATTAGCCTGACTAGGACTTTGTTCTAATTGAAGACTATTCAGATTCTTTCCTTTAGAGAGAGAATTTTCAATCAGATCAGTTTGTTGGTCAGACTTATCTTTGTGATTATTATCGCTCATGTAAAGGCATAGCAGGTGTAAGCACTCTGGGACGGTGGAAAAGGCAGGACCTTAGTGCAGCTGCAGTGTTTGACCAACCTACAGTGATTACAAACTATCTCATTATATTGCTGTGAAAGACAACATGCACTTCCTTCCACAAAGTTAATGTACCAATTCCTTAGATGCCTAGATAAACAAATTACTGGTAAGAAAGGGTGGCTGGGCAGATGACAACCAAAAGCTCTGGTGCAGGATGGTACAGTGTGGTGTTCATGGAATTGCAGTAATAAATGTGGATATAGGTATGTGGGTCTATGTTGCCACTGAGCCTTAAAAAAAAAAGGTGGATTATAAAAAAAAAAAAAATCCTATCTCTGTCATCGTCAACACCCAAAACTCACACTCCCCATATTCCTTCCTCCTCTCTGTGTATTTTTTCCCTGAGTCTCACCTGTCTCCCCCACCCAGGATGTCCCGGTGTGGTTCCTCCCAGTACCTAAACCTAATCCTACCCTCAGCCAATCCCCTCCAAACCCCGCCCCTATCCGAACCCTTAAGTCCAGTCCCCCACCGAGAAGAAAAGCTTTTGGCGTGATTCACAACCCTGCGTGTGTCTGGATTATTCTGGGAGCCGTCCCCTACCCAGTCCCAAGATAACTTCGTCACTATACAGATGTTAAAGCTTCCAAATTGATAGTTTATGCAGAACATACCATTTGTTTACTTGATCATGCCAATAATCATCCAGTGAAAGCCCATTTTGCAAACACAAGTTACATCTGTCTAAGATGCTACAAATGCTTCTCTGAAACCTTTCCTTAATGACACTGCCTGTATTAGTCTGTCTAATAACATTTTGTAAATATTAACTAATACAAAAGTTCCAGAGTACATTTTAGCACTTCAGAACACAGCACCAGGATCACTTTGGTATAATTGGGAAAACATTAATGATTTGTTTTAATAATAACTATATTGATGCTAAGAACAAAATTAAAATAATATGGAAATATCCATGGGAATGGGATGAATGTTGATGGAGGGAAATGTCTGAAAAAGGGTTATATGAGGAGGAGGTTATTAAAATAAGAAACAGTGTGTTACTTACTCTGCTCTTACATTATTTCCTCTTATCACTTGTCACTGTCTGCTAAATAAATGACCAAACAGACCAGTTCAATCTGCTAAGTAACAGACTAAGTCTGCCTCAGTGCAGACACACTTCAATTTTATAAGAAACCTAATTGAGCAAAGACAGGTATGGTTGGCAAAAATTTTTTTAAAAAATGGAATATTGTAAGAGCTCTCATCCTTTTAACAATAGCAGTTAGAAAATTTAGAACATTACATTTCAGCTATATAAATTTACACCATCAACTGAAACAGCATTATGCACTGCTACTACTTAAATAAAGCATGATATAATTCCCTATTTCAATTCATAGTGTTTATAAAATCAAAATTGATCCTTTTACAGGCATAGTCAGAACTACAAGTCAGACACACAAGTAAGAAGATGCATAAACACAGTATTCCCAAAAGGAGGATTTTACAGGTCGTATTTTTGTGGTAAACTGATTCCAGAGAAGTAGCAGCTACCCACAGTCAGCAGCTGAATCACCTGTCCTGCCCTACCACACAAACAAATACCTACACATGAAGGCTATTGAGCCACTGTTCTGTCTAGAGGAAGGCTCTGTTCCATTTACTGCTGTTACCTTGTCTATTTTTCTTTCACTAATTCTTCCATTTTCATCTTTGCTGTCTTTGAATGTCTCTAAAAATCAAACAAACCTCAAAACACTCTAAAAGTATCTCTCAAGTATCATTTTTTATATGTCTTCAGAATTAAGGGTAGTTTGGTATCCTGACTACTTCATTAGTCGGCTCCAATCTTGTCTATACATCCTGAGCCTGTGCTCCATCTACTTGCTGCACATTGCTTGACTTCTGCCACATTCTTCTTTAATGGGGCATCACACACTACTCTGTTTCTCTACAGAGCTTTTCTACAATGCCATGACCTAGAATCCAGGTCTCTGGATTGTATGAAAATACAATTAATAGTACAAATATGAAGCAAGTACTTAGGAAGTTCAAAATTAGCGGGTTTCTTTTAATATCTCAATGTCTTCCTTCCAATGCTCTTTTGTTCCTCCCATTTTTCTCTTTATGAACTCCTAATTTGTTTTAAAGTAAAATATGAGTCTCAAGGAAACAATTCTATAGCAACTTACATTGGAGAGCACCTTAATAGTTTAAACGGACAGGAAATAATGCTCAGTGTGGTGTGATTTCAGTTTCTGTGGAATTGCACAAACCGTGTTCTTAGCACAAGTATGTCCACACTATTTCTAACTGGACATGAACATCATGCATGGGTATAGCAGTCTCAGACACATAGTTAATGTTACTCAATGAATATCATAATTCTGCTCAGTTTGATATATTCCACTTAGCTTCTAACACTGCTAAAATGTTTGGGAGTTTCCAGGCACAGTCTAGGCTACAATGCCAGAGAGTGAATTGACATATTTAGTAACCACAGTGTTACAGATAAAAGTTAAAAATAACAGATAAACAAAATAGTGGCAAAAGGCAAACTAAAATATTCATATAATGTACATTAAGAATTATAAAAATATAAGTACTAGTTAGCATGTCAACAAGAGATGAAAAAAGAAGAAATGGCACCCATGCCAAGATCTACAAGTTGGATTTAGCCTGGGAACAAACTAAGAATGAAGCGAATGGCAGCTATAAATAGACTGTGAGCTGTAGCACTCTGCTCCATTATGAGATAATTGGAAGAGATAGATAAGGGGGAAGTCTGAAGTGAACATCATGTACTAAAATTTTTATAAGGCATTTGAAAAGGTTCTCTAGAGATTGATACCAAAGGTAAAAAAATCCAATGCTCATATAAAGAAAAAAAAATAAACAACCCAAAAAGTAAAATAAACCTGTTATAAGCTGGATTGCCTCTCCTCACAGAATACTTTTTTTTAAGAATGTAAAGTGAAAAATACTATTGCATCTACAGAAACATACAATTTTTCACATTTTTAATATAATAAACCAACTTCAAAGTCAAGAGGAAAAGAATCAATTGAATAGGAAGTTAACAACTTCAAAAATAATGTATTACAAAATCCTTTTTCATAAAGGAACATACAGGTAGAGAGACTTCTAAAAGAATAAGCCAGATAACTTCACTTTGACATAGCAAAGCAGAAGCTGGTTGCACCTATAAAGCACAAGAAGACTAAGACAGGCAAAATTAATATTTGCCTTGAAAACACACAAAAAGAACACTATAATAACTAACAACAATGAATAAATATTTTGCAAATTATATACATCTATTTAGTTGCAAGACAAAGTAATTATAAATCCATAGACTTCCACTCTCTTTTTACAGTGTGAATATATTAATTGGTTAGGTAAAAATGCATTCATCAACACTTACTAACCAGATTCTGACTTCAGTATATCTGGTGACAGAGAAGATAAAAAGACCCATATACATTTCCCCCATATGTGGACATATATCCTTCTCCCTTAAATGAGATTTTTGCAGCTTGTCTCACCACAGGCTACAAATCTATCTTTATATCACGTAAGGCAAGAGCAAATTCAGGAACTCTGATCTGTGCTAACTTTTCAATCATCATCACTTTGTTAGAAGGAAAGTAGGCTTTTTCAGTTAACTTTTTAAGCTCAGGTTTCCCTATATTCTACTGCTCTGTTCTACAATTTTATTTTGCACTGGAGGGTATATATTTTTAAGAAGAAAAGAGAAAAGAAGTATGAACAGTTTCCAGGATTGTGTGATTAGGAAAATCAAAGAGTTCCAAGGCCTTTAATCCTTTTTTCTCCCCCTTTCTAACAGCTCTAACTGTATGTATCCATTTTTCCCTCTGGCACCTTGGTGACTGAACTGAAGGGTCTAAAATCAAATTGTCATAGTTGGAAGTCTGAGAAATTACCTAAAGGACAATGCAAAGTTTAGGACATGGAGTTTACCACCTTCACTGGAAGAGCAGAAAGACTATGGTTATTTTGCTTTATACATTTTAAACATGCCAACATCTAATCTACTCATCTAATGATTAGTAAGAATAAACGTGGCCTTCTCTTGCATGTCTGAGATCCTGACTCGGATCTCTGCTGTATTTTTGTATTCTCTGTGGGCACTTGCTTGTTTCAGCACTCTACTCTTCAGCTCTAAAATGTTACCACAAAAACTACAAAGAGATACAAGTTATAAAATCATGCTTTCATACCTCAGAGTGCTGTGAAATATACATTACAATCACTAATGTGAATGAAACAGTCTCAGTTAAAATGATGGAGTGTAAAATGTCTTCAAAACAGTCCGGACTCTTATCATTAATGAAGCCATGGAATAATGACTGGCTTGGGGAAACTTCATGAGGAAGCTGTAGCCAATTCAGTCTAGACTCGGAGATTAAATATATTAGTCTACCTGGAGGTTTTGGTTTTGTTTTTCTCAGAATCTTTTTGTTTGTTTGTTTGCAATTCTGCACAGTTGAAAAGAAAATTAATATAGTTTATCAATAGAATAACTTTATTCCAGTTGACTGTGTTGAACTATTTCTCCACTGGAAATGGAAAAGTATATCTCAGATATATTCAAATATACTGTTAAATAGCATTCCTACTCTATTTATGGAGTTTATTTACGTCAGCAATCCTACTTATGCTACCACATAATAGGTGAGATGATCAAACACCAGTGGGAAATTTCCTATACCACGCTGGATTTTCTCTATCATGCCCTTAAAAGTCACCAAACTTTCAATGAATTTACTGAATTAACTTTAAACACATATGAATACAATTTTTATTCTGAATATCCACTTGGCATATAATTTGATTTTTGGGGCTTATCTTTGTAACATCTTATCAAAATCTCAGTCAGACTTCAGAGTAAAGTTTAGATCTATATATGACTAGAGAGCTATGCAGTAATTTGTGAGAGCTTTCCTTGTAAGGTTAATGAGATCAAAACTCCCTGCTAGCCACCTACTTTAATGCTGGCTTATCTCTGATGATAAATTACATTTTGATATAAAGCTTTACACACAAAAAATTGTTACAGTTCATTATTTAGCACTGTAAACTTCAGCCTGGGGCTCTTTCCAAATTAAAATGAATGAAATTAAAAGAAATACTGGACATGCTTTGCCTCAGAATACAACCAAATTTCCCAGACCCCTGATACTCCTTATTAGCCAGTTTACAAGCTCTTAAAACAGGGCAAGAGTGCTTGAAATGGGACCTGGTGCTAAGATTTTCAAGTAGACCAAGTGCTACAATATGCAGTTATCATTTTTGCCTTTGCTTGTTGTTTAGCAATGGACTTGTAGAGAAGTTTTATTTACAGAAGCATCCAAAGCATGTCCATCCTTAAAATAATGAATAACAACAAATTAAGATATTCTTTTCAGTATTTTGACTAATACATATGTCTTATCAGTGAATTTTATCTTCTAGAATATTCTTAGATTGTCCAACACTGGTCAATAGGATGTCACCTAAAATATTCTTTTTAGGAACTAACAGTATGCACTGGTAGCACTGCCATTTATAATACATAAAATAAGAGGGGTTCACTGGCATAATGGCCCATGAACCTCAATACAGAGTAGCAAAGAATGGGGCAAAGTCATTATTGTACACTGCATATATCCCAATTCTGCAGGGCATCAAAATGTAGACATACATATTATGTATTAAACTGGGACTTAAAATAGAGTAATAAACTACTGTTTCACATTTGATAATGAAAAAATCAGCATAAGAATTTACAGGAAATTTGTTTAGATTGTTCTTATATTTTACCTATTATGCTTATATTTATTATAGAGAAAGGGAATTGAAGCTAACTTTGAGTTTTCCATATATCTGAAAATCTCTGCAGTTACATCTGCTGCCTTAAGTTACACTGGAACAAGGGGCAATAAATAAAGTTGCTCATAAGTCTTAACACTGTATTGCCTGGTAGGCTTTGTCTTCAAAGCAACCTAATCTCTTCTACTCAAACTAAGACCCATAAATATTCCCATCAAAATAAACAGGACTTCCCTTTAAAAGGAGCTGATATTCAGTGTGAAAAGATGAAAATCTCTCTGCAAGTTACTTAAAAAGAAGTTGTGGCTCTTGTGCATGTGTCTCAATCCTCCACAACTGTCAGAACACTTTTTGGCTGACTTTCTCCATGCAAATTTAATGGTTTTACAGTATTCTGATGACTACTTAATGACACATAGTGAATACAACTCTGGCCAAAACAATAATGTACAATACTGATGCAGTGTTTTACAGTCTTGCTGCACAAATCAGAATTTGTACAGATCCACTTCAGACGGTATGGCAACCTCACAGATAAATCACTGGTGTTTGGCTTCCACAATATGATTTCAACTATAAATCTGTTGCAAGTGAAGGAGCAACTGGGAGAAGAGTGTGGCAAATAAAGAATAGAGCTGGTATTAGTTTTGCGGGTTTCCATTTGTGCATGAATTCTAGGGAACAATGCCTTTTACATGTTATATCTACATTAGGTTTTGCAATAAGGGATTAATGCTGAAATTTTTTTGTCCTCTGATCAAAAGTGAAACTTGACGTAGAACTTCTTGGAATGTGAATCTTTACTTGATCGAAGAAGCAGAAAGGTACTTGAAAAAGCTTTTCAGCTTTGAAGAGATTAAACTTCCAATTAAAAGCAAGCTTTGGGCTAATTCTCATCAAACCATTACTCAGTATAATAATTTAGCCTTTCTTCAGTTTCTTTTGAGGGAAGGATTAAAGCAGCCTTTTCAGAGTTACTGAGAGTCACTATGGAATTTACTGATGAAATTGTGTAGTAAATGAGCATAGTCCTTTCCATCTAAAATAAATACCTCTCTAATTCTCACTCTTCCTCACCTTCATGTGCACTCTGTTTTTGAGGAAAAACATCCTCAACAATACCCAATGACGTTTATTTTATATTGATCTTTTTTTCATTCTAGTCATAGCCAGCAGTATTCCCAAAAGAGAAATACCACTAGTTAATAATAGCACTCTTAAAGGTAATGATTCTACATTTACTATTTTTAGAATTTTTAGTAACTTTATCTTTTGGATTGTATTCCAAAAATACGTACTGACCATTATCACAAAACATGCTAAAGCGCAGAGTAACATTACATCAGACAATTTAAACTAAATTCTTGTGCATTTATTTCTTCTGCAAGCTACGTTTTTCCTTCTACTGATAGAAGTAATATTAAATTAGACAGGAAGCAAGAATATGGCATCCAAAACAATAAATGAAGTTGATTTAAAAGTTTAAATTTTTGTTGTTTTGTTTTGGGTTTTTTTTTACTGTACTTCGCTTGATTCCCAACCTGTCTACAGATTTATTTAATTAACAATATTGATGTATTATAGGGCAAGAAATTACAAGAACCATGCCTGGTCTGAAAGAAAAAAGTAGCAAAAAGTCAAATTAAATTTGTCAGGAACTTCCCACAGATACCTTAACAGGCTTAGAAAGAACTTATCGGAGGTTCCATATATAGCTG
The DNA here is from genome assembly GCA_035583235.1 of Hafferia zeledoni. NCBI lineage: Eukaryota > Metazoa > Chordata > Aves > Passeriformes > Thamnophilidae > Hafferia > Hafferia zeledoni. The sequence goes on along the minus strand of JAWWEV010000004.1, from coordinate 22,447,154 downwards.
AAGTGTTAGAAAGTGAAAAAGAAAAAAAAAATTATACTGCATATGCTTTTTACACATGCCCAGGATCAGGGTAACTTTATAAAAAGGAGAGTCTTTTTAAAGTTACATATTCAGACAGTCCACACTTGCAATCTGGAAAGATTTAGACAATACCCCAAAAGCTGCCATTAGAATGCCAACAACTCTGAGGCGTAATAGAGAGCTGAATATCAGATTGTAACAACTTCCCTGAAATTATGGGAGCTCTATACACTTTGTCTCCTGCAGTCACATGTTTAACAGTTACAGAAAAGGCAAGAACTTCACAGATAAAGACAAAGAGAAGTATTCAGGCGGAGGCTCAGAAAAAGCCATAAACCAAAAGCCCAGTACTTGACAGTAGGTGTCTCGCCTGCTGCTTCCCCCAGAGGAAAGGTTGTCGGAGACTCCATTTACTCCACCAAATCAACAGGAGACGAGCGCTGGTGACATTTCCCTCTGATGATTCCCTCCAAGAGAATTGCACCTTGATACATATCTGTCTTCATTCTCCAGTATTTAGAGCCGCTTTGGCTCCAATGTTGACATCCAGATGGAGGATAAAATATGTAGGACCTCTGAAGTAATACTTGCAGTTTAACATACGTATACAGTGTAATGTATCTATCAGTGCTGTGGAATTGGTTTCTTCCTTTCAAATGCAGCTTGATGCACAGTACAACCACAGTATATGATTATTGTTTTACATGGAAAAGAATTACAAAATTTTAACACAAATTGTAAATGTCTCATTGAGGAGTGGAAAAGATTCAAGAACTTTAAACACATAATTGAGCAAGTGTTTTAAAAGTCATTATTATCTCTAAAATGTCACCTGTCTGACACTGTTCTCTCCACAGCTAACAGGGTACATATAATTACTGGCTTCATATAAATCTCGGTCTCCTTACTCAGAATAAGCTATTACACTTCCTGATTAATCATAAGGCATGGTTTTAATTATCTCTTCATTAGATTAAGAAAAATTTAAAATATCAAGTTTCACAATATTTTAAAAGTTTAATTCTGTCATCTTTATTCATATTAAATAGCACTTATCTTAGTACTCTCTGAAGGAAAATGCTGCTCATCAGTTATATATATGGCTGGTAGAGTAGTTTGCCCAGGAATTAATTTTTCAGAATAATAACTTCAAACTTTCAAAATGTGACATGTGTGTTTAGAAAATCATTTAGCAGGTACCTGCAGGAAACTGGCCTGGTCAATGAATATACGCGCTATTTTTCCCTACAACTTCCCACATAAATGAAGACATTTATTTATTATGCAAATAAATGCATGGCTTTTGTGACAGTCAAGTTACTTAAGATCTCCTCACCTAATTGTACTGGTGAAATGGGTTAAGACAGGTATTGTTCTGTCATCACCTTTTCAAGTCTTGCCTTAACACTGATCAGATTTAGATGGAAAATATGGATACAATGAGGAGAGACCTGTGTTTATGAACCGCACTGGTTGTGTTGATGCCAAGAGACCTGATAGCCAATTGTCAAATGTCTATGGCAATGGAAGGAGGCACAGCAGTATTTCTAGCTCTTCCTTCTCTCCATGTGACCATTTCTATCACTGTAAAGTGACTCTGCTATCTCAGAAAGGAAGGAAATTTCTAAATGCTCAGTTCACCTTAGTCTGAAGTCAAGTAGCAGCAGGTTGCTACAGACTCTACGTCCCCTTCATCTCTGCCTTGGAAGAAACATTCCCCTCTTAATTTTGATAATGATGATCTTCTAACAGCTCATTTTTATCTGAAATTAAGAGCAAATCCTGAGGTCTTCCACAACAGTCTCAAGGTATATTCCAGAAGCCTGCCTTCTAGAGGCTTCTGAAAGTTTCCTCTCTACCCTCAGCTATACCTCCTCTAGACTCTGAAACGTTTCCAGTAGCCAGCCTTGTTCTTCCTACCACGCGCAAAGCTCTGCCAACATCACATCAGAATGTTGGGATAAAAATCCCAACATTCTGAATCACCAGCGAGTCACAAACAGTAACTGCCACAATTAATTGTATTAAATGGATTCATAATATCAGCAGAAATTTCACTTACTTTGTTGGGGTTTTTTCTGGACTCAGACTGTGATCTGTGAACTGACAAAAAATAGGAAAAATGGGAAGCAAAAACTAATCAAGACTTTAAAATTAATTCAGTGCATTTTGAATTATGTTTGTATCATTTTAGCTAAATTGTAATTTTCATGCAATATGCGGTCAGTCTCAGTACGAAAAAAAAGATCACGTGGGTCACTCTTTGAATACAGTTTGTAAATTAATTCCTCAGTGTCAATGAGATAGATGGTATCTGGAACTACTCGTGTGAGATAAGCTTCATTTTTATGATACATTTAGGTGAGTTAAAAATCTGCTTAGATTCTGATAGTCTTAACTAATCAACATCTGCACATTACAGAATAGTTTGTTCCACTGTTGTGTTTGTATTACCCTTTGAATTACTACTGAGAGACCAAAACAGTAATTAAAACTGGACAATATCTACAAAAATGCCTTTTCAAAAGGTATTTGTTAAACTGATTAAACCCCTTTGAACAATGATCAAATGCTAGATTGTTGTGCACAGTGAAAATACAGCTTCTTCACTTTTCAAGAGTACATTCAGCTAAATATAGAGTTTAGCCTTTAGTCCCTCTGTTATAGCTCTCTGTGCTCAATGGTGAGAACTACAGGGCAGTAGTGATAAGTGACCAGCGCCCTTAGCTTCTTTTGAATTTGGTGTGAAGATGAGAAACTAAATGTCCTTCCAGGGTCAGGGAATGTTGTCTATTAACAGGTGTTATTCATAAGAAACAAATATAACCACAGTTTTTCATTTGCAGTACAGTTTGTTGGGGTTTTTTTCCATCTGTATTTGGTTCAGATTTGGGTGGGTAATGTTGGGTTTGTCTGTGCTGCAGTTTTCTCAAGTCACTGAAGGAATTAAAAACAAAGTGAGAAAAACATAAAATCTCTATGTTTTTGGTTATTTAGAAAATAAGAGTGGGGCTATTTCATAATGTTAACTCCTTATTGAACATTTTAACAATCATTATACTGTGCAGGTACTCTGTAACTTTAGCCTACAAGTACAGTAAACATCATAAAAAATCTAAAGAGCACCTTTTTTGTTTTGTTTTTTTTTTTTTTTTTTCCCCAAAAGCCAAAGGAGTTTTACTCAGGGTACAGAATATGGGAGACAGGGCTGGTCTTTCCTGGCAGAGCTAATCCATAGTGATAATCTATGTTGCTTGTCTCATTGCCCGTGCCAGGCATATGATCCTTGTGCTCCCTGTTAGATACACAGTTATTTATGGCTACAGGTAGCAGGAGACTTGTAAGACCCAGACAGAGGGGCAGGAAAAGCTTTCCCCTTTTTCCTAACTCAGTAGATAACTTGCACTGATCTCAGCCTAACGTCTTCCTCCCTCATCATCCAAGCTTGATACTTGGCAAGTTAGGCACCTGCTTTCCACAATAGATGTCCAGCAACTCCCAACAGATATTTCTGTAAGTGGAGGCAGGATTTGTTGCTCGAGATATATCTGAGTAAATAATAATATCACCGTTTTTATCTGTGAGTATAAACACTGGGTTTTGTCTCCTAATGACTGTTTCTGTTTTATTGCTACTTCCCACCAGGAAGTTGACTGCTAACATAATTAGCAGATGATTGCATGGGGGAGGCTGAAATCTTTAACAGCTGTTTTAAGGCATTCTGTACCAAATCTGTGCTGCAGAACATTTACATCTTTTGAATGGCGTTCTCTCCAATGACACAGATTATGGGACCATGGAGTGGAGACCTCCAGGAAGGACAGAACTTGCTCGCTTACTTGAAAAAAAAAAATGAAGAAGCCACTTCTGAAGCATTTAGTGGATTAGTGTAAGCATTTGGGCATACTGTAAGTATCAGAATTCAGTAATAAAGATCACCTTTAATTGTGAAGTCTAGAAATGTAATGTATAGTGCTGGAATGGTTGGCAGATTTATTTTACAACTTTACTCTTTTTACAAAAGAAAGTGCAGACATTTGAGATGCTCCAAGTGATCTATTTCTTTGTTAAAGGATAAAAGGCAGATAATATGAATCAATATTATTATTTGTTATAGAAGAGCCATTCTGAGAGTAATGCATAGTGCAGCACAGAGCTTACTAGCATAAAATAAATAGTCATAATCACTGGCTGTGATAAAACAATAATAAAAATATTAAGAGATAAACCATTTGGGAAAGAACCGCTTCAGTTCCCCACGGGGTAGTTTACTGTCTGCCAGTTGTAAAGTAGTATGTGTCAAGTTGTAGATGGAAAAATAAGAGCTTTAGCAATAAGAGTATAATTAAGTAATGACTGAAGTACCAAGCATGTTTTCAAACTGTGCATCATGTTGTCCCAGAGGAGGAAGACTACTTGGTCTCTGAGAGGTTTTAAGATGTGGCACTTAAATTCTTATTTCCCTACCAAGTTTTACTGGGGCATGCTACCAAAGTCTTCCTTGGATAATGCAGTTATACCAACACTGAAATATTCCTCTTCTGGTGTCCTTCCCCAATTCCAGTGTGTGCCAGTTTAAGAAGAATATAGAAACAATGCATTTTTGCCTCCATTGTTGCTGCAAGAATGATGGTCAAAGAGAAATTAGCATGAGATGATGGAACTGCCCTTTACAAAGCATTACTTCCTCTTCCTTCAGCACAAGTGCACCGATTCCCTCTCTTATCTATAATAGGGATCCAGCCTTAAGATAAACTTAGAAGGAAGGTTAATACGGAAATATATTAACAGTTTACTTATATGGGATGGTACCTAAACCTGCCACAAGAGTGTGAATTTGGGCCTCTTGGTGTGGCAGATGCAATAGTTTTACAAATGTCAGTATTTTTCTTTAATAATTTTTTTAGGAGCGAGAAAGGGCTTGGCCAGTACATGCAGTTATTCTTTTCATGGTTTACGGTAACTCAAACTTTTCAACTACCACTGTGCCGAGTCTCATTGCAGATATGAAAACATTTGTTCTCTCAGTGAATTTGACTGTTAAGATCTTGAGCAATTCCAAAAGAAAAAAGAAGTCAAGCTTTTACAATAGAATTTAGGCTTCTAAATCACTTTATGTATTTTGAAAATTTACTTACAAGGACAAATCAAGACAAATTTAACAATATCTGCTCAAATCCATTTATTTCTGGCCTCTGTTAAACGATAGAATTCATGAAAGTTAGCATGTTTTCTAAAGTGAAGAGGCCAAATTGACTAAGGTATTTTTTGAAGGAAAGAGGAGGATTATTTTGAAGAAACCATAATACAATTTTCTTTTGAGGAAAATTATAATGGAATTTTTATACAAGTTATTTTAAATCACTTGAATCAGAAATGTGTGGGCTTTTTATCCCTTTTTAGTTTAAAAATCTCAGGTGATTTCCAAAAGGAAGGGCAAAGGGAGGGCTTTACTCACTAATTCACACTGTGACAAATGACTGTTAAAGTGCCTTCTGAGAAGTACAGTGGGGAGCTGTTCCTTGAGAGTCACCAGTCAACGTGACAGCCAGCAGTGTACAATTGTCCAAGTGATGTGTGGAGGTGTTCTGTATTATCTGAATCTCTCTCCTTTCCAGAGAGGTGGGAATGTTCATTTATGCAGTAAGCACACCAGAATGGAAAGCTGATTTTAATTTAATCCTATAAGTACTCAGTGTAAGAACAGTTCTTGCACAAAGGTGAAATTTAGCTCTATAGTTTTATAATTAAAGTATATACTGTAGCAAAATTACTTTTCATCTCAGTACAGGAGGAGTATTTGAAATGTATTTCCAGTACCAGTCAATGTTCTTGTTACACATATACAGAACAGAAAAAACATTACAGAATTAGAAAATTTAAATTTTTGTTCCATGACTGAAATTGTAAACATATCTTGCAACAGCAGACAGAAAAGTTATGAAATCTGATGCTTTGAAGGTGGGGGTTGGGCTACCCACAACTTCTCTGCTTGTATTGTTTCCTTGGACACCCAAGCAGCCAACCCATTCCCAGGCACTGCACAGTTCAAGACATTTTTGGCTGCTGGCACAGGAAAATTGAACAGTTCACTAGAATAAGCAGTCATGCTTCAATGGTGGGAAACACTACTGGCTTGCTAGAATTCACTACAACAAATGCAGTTTTTATATCGTCAGAAGCCTCTAAAGACTAAACGTCTGTATATAAATGACTTAATAAATGTGAGGCAAACACGCTCTGCAAGATACTAAAGACCTTACTAAAAAGGCAGTGATATGGACAGTATGTAAATGCTTTTCTATTTTTAACTTAGAATAGTTTCCTTAAACTTCCAGTGTCCTCTGGTTTGGCTATTTTGACACATCTTAACTATATATATATATATATATATATATATATATATGTAAAACCCTCTTCATTGTATCTTTCCAAAACTTCAGTGGGAACCTTTGATAAACATCCTCTTTTCTCCCCTCCTCTGAAGCAAATTACTGACCAGCTTTGAACATTTCACATCTTCACCAGAGAGGAACTCTTCTAATTTTATTTGTGTTGCTCTTCAACACAGCTGGTAAGACTAAGGAATGATGATCAGCAGGTTTATGAAATGTTTCATTACAAAGTTTATTGTTAAAATCAAAAATTAATGAAACCTGACTGAATTAACAGGTGAAAAACTTGTGTTCATCACTGAGCTCCCCCTTTATTTCTGCTTCCTTCCCCAGCAGCCAAATTGAAGGACAAATTTCATTATGATGGTCCAGAAACATCTCAAAATATCCAGCAAGTCAAAACAGTCTGTTTCATTTTCAGATACTTTCAGTCATGGAAGGAAAATGTAAACTTCACAAAGGGATATTAGCAATATTTACAAAACCAGTGAAAAAGTCAGTGACTCAGTCTTCTCTTTACCCTCAGCTCTGACTGGGATAGTTATTTGTCCAGAAGAATCCCAGTACACTCCCCAACTTGCCACAGAATTTACCCAATTTGACACACACACGTGCTCTGGCTGGGCTGAGCTTTTACAAGCTGTCCTGTAGAAGTGTTTTCCACATAAAATGTGAGCAATGGAAGCATCAAGCTACATCTCCACAGTTTTCAAAAGGAATCAGGTCTTTTGAAAATCTAGCCTTTTAAAAATCAAAACTGGTTTTAACATCCTTTTATTGTCAGGATAAAATCACTCAGCAAATTCAAGAATGCCAATGAAATATTCCAAGTAGCTTTCTCACTGAACTAAATCATTTGCCAAAGATTTACCATGTTCTTCTGCACACAGCAACTTCTTTTATGAAAAATAATACACAATCCAATTTGGCGGTTTGTGGAATATGACAGCCCAGAACCCATCTGTTACTGAAGTCAACTGCAAGGCTGGTTAGGAATCTGAGCTCTGAAAGCACAATTTTTTGGGGGGTGGGAAAAGAAATGCAGAAGCAGTGAGATGGATGTTACTGTATTGGAGAAATATAGGTAAGAATTGGACCATGAGCTAGATACCAAAAAAAAGAAGCCTTAGTGAAGCTTCTCTATAGGAAAAGTCCTCAAGAAAAATGATGGTTAGAAAATCTCCAAACAGACACAGATCTAAGAAAAAAATTCCTGAATGAGAGTCCTGTTACATTCAGCTAAGCATTTCAGAATGTGTGCATTTTCTAAATGAACAGGAACATTTATAAGAAATAGCTGATCAAACTCTCATCCTAAAAGAACACAACCAGTAGGGTTTCAAAACTGAACTATGATTATGTCAGAAATATGTTTTTCAGCAGAAAGAGGGGAGGTCATATAGCATCAATCATATTTATTATTAAATACTACCATATGACATATAATGGCAAACTACGCTGTGATTTGGTGACACAGAATCCTGGGTGGTTAGTGGCATAATTCCATCTCCCCTGCACTCTGAAGAACCAACAAGCATCTGACAACACAGATATGGCCCACATGCCTCCCAGTCAGGAAAAAGCAAGCATCTTTCCAGAAAGGGCAGAATTGAAGCAGAAAAGAGAGACCTCAAGGAGGAACAGACTGGAAAGATCAAAAGGTGAGAGCAAGTGGAATTAAGAAGCTGCAGGGAAGTGGAAGTAGGCAGAAAATTATTTCAGCCTCTCAGCCAAGGGTCTATAACTAAAACGAACTATTTTGATCATTGGCCATTTTGCAGCTATACTTTAACAACTTCAGCTGTGCTTCAGTATTCATTCAGATATTCCATTCATAGTTAATGTCCATTCAACTGAAGGGGCTACAAGCAACACCTTTGGGAATATCTTGTATTCTGTTCTAATTAGTGTGTAATATAAAGATGTGCTACACCAAAACCAAACACGAACCAATTACGTAAGGGTGCAAAGAAAAGAAAGCAAAAGAAAAAAGTTTCACTTGTGTAATAGTAATCCTTACAAACTAACAAGCAGATGATCTCAGGGTCCCCGTAAGTCTGCAGTCTTTCTCATTCACTATTTCCTGAAAGTATATCTAATATTCTAAACATTCCATTTGACAATATTTCTATGTAGAACATCTATGCTTTTTCTAGAATGGATAGCACAATACATCAGCAACATAGGAATGGATGAATATTTCAGCATTACACGTGATACCCTCCAGTTCAGAAAACTAAGAATCTGGACAGGGCCCTATTGTAAGGGACAAACAAAGTATAATACTCAACATTTTTTGAAGAATGGACCTTGTATCAAAACAGACTGCTATGGTAACTTGCAGAGCAAGAGAAGAGAGTGCTGCTACCACAGCCTCTTGTAAAGCACAGTCTTGCTTGCACTGGTGAGAAACCACTACACAGCCTTCCTGCTACTGTGCAGCTGTGCCCAGCCTCAGCACAGGACAATGCACAAAGAAAGCCACTTAGATTTTTATATTTCAGATGTGTCAGAGATCTTTCTTGTAATGCTTGTTGGAATATTAATGAAATTATTAAAAGTAACTATTAATTTTCCACCAGTCCTCTGCTGCAATTTTCAAATGGCAACCATGCTCTGCAATCCTGCTATCATTATTTTTTAACGATTATTTATTTTCCTTTTAAGTGCACATAGACTTGAAATAGACATTTCTATAGTTAAATGGATGCTCTGGGTTGTGCAGTTGCTTAAACACAATTTCCTCTTTGAGTCCAGATCATGCTTCTTCCTTAGAAGGTAACTTTGTAAAGTTCAAGTCAAATACTGGGCATTAGGGAAGTGCTTGACAGAAGTTTAAACTAGAGCTAGAAAAAGTGTTTGGACCAGAGTGGTCCAAAAAGGTATACAGAGACTGTTTTCTTCATTTTAGCCATCAAAACTCATAATAAATAAATAGACTTGTTAAGATAAGAAAGGTGGTGAGTTTTTTCCTATTCTAGTAGAAAATAAAATGCAGGTAGAAGATGCTAAGATTTACATTTTCTAAATTCTCAAAGAATACTGTGATCAGAAGTAATGAATACAAAATATACTCATTGTTTAAGTTTTTTAAGAGTAAACCCTTGCTTTGATAAACATACTCTTTAACTCATTAAAATGCTGTCATTTCCAACCAACAGAATTCATTTTTTGTGACTATATTAAGATATCATTCACCATTTCATAATTGTCTGAATAAACAGAATTTAATTGGTTCAATGTATAGCATATTCTCCCAAACAAAGGTAATAATTAGTTACATATATGCATGATCCTGTGATTATCAGTCAAAAAGAATCAATCTTGCTTTAGGAAAGTAGC